>CAUYSK010075164.1:0-22668 GCA_963575035.1 Avahi laniger
AAAACCAGCCTGAGCAAGAGTGAGACCCCATCTCTACTAAAAATGGAAAGAAATTAATCAGACAACTAAAAATATATAGAAAAAATTAGCCAGGCATGGTGGCACATGCCTGTAGTCCCAGCTACTTGGGAGGCTAAGGCAGAAGGATTGCTTGAGCCCAGGAGTTTGAAGTTGCTGTGAGCTAGGCTGATGCCACGGCACTCTAGCCCGGGCAACACAGTGAGAATCTGTCTCAAAATAAAAAAAGAGAAGCAGGGCAACCCACTTGGTGGGATCAAAGGTACCTGGAAAAGGAACCTGCACATGGGGAAAGGACAGAGGAGAGATAGCCAGGGCTCCACGCTTTCCCTGTGGTAATTGCAATCCAAGCTGCGAGAGGGCCTTTCCACTGCAGCAGACCTCCAGACTGAAACAGGTAACTGCCTAGAGATTGTGCAGCAGCAGTGCTCTGGAGAGAAGGTACAGTGGGGTCCCCCTGGCTTCCAATCCATGGGTGTTGCAGCTGATGCCATTATGAAGACCCAGCCCCAGAGCCCTACATCTAACCAGGGAGGAATTACAACTGCCTCTCCATCACCCCCTACCAGGCTGGGAGGGTGCAGGAAGGCCAGAAATTCTTACACACTCACTGGACAGGTGCAGCACACCCCCACCACCACCAGGGGACTCCAACAGAACAAGTGCCCATGGACTCGGTTCCCACTGCAGCCATCTGCAGGTTGGTGATCCACCCATTGCTGCTGTGGAACCCAGGGAAGACACATGCTCATGGCTCTCAAAGACCACTACTGCTACCTGGATAGCACCATCGCCAACAGACATAGGCGGAACAAGTGTCCACACTGCTACCACTGCCAGGCCTGAGCAGATTCAATGCCAATGCAGCTACATGCCAACCACAATGCACCTCCATACACCAACATGCCACCACCAGACTGGGGAGGAGAGAATGCCCACAACCCTAGAACCAGCCACCACAGCCAAAGTAGCCCTGCTGAGCAACCACTGTCATTGTCATCAGGGGTCCAGATGGAGCAAAGCCCACAAGCCGCCTGCTTCCTCAGAGAGGGACCCACCCTACCCACACCTGAGCTTTCAGAAATGGCCTGGAGACCAGCCCACCCTTCCAGATGAATATCCCCTAGCACCCACTTGGACTGTGACAGCAGCAGGGAACAGAGAGACACAGGAGAGAAGCGGTGTTACAGGCTTAGAATGCATCCAGCCCTCTCTTGCCTGGTCAATCTTCCAGAGCAGGACTCAATCACACCATCAAGGGATCTCTCCCCACTCTTCACTGAGCAACAGAGTTCTCAGCAGAGGAGAATGGATGTACCACAAAGTTTATCTGTCTTGAGCTGAGAAAAGAGGTTCCAGATGAGAAGAAGCCAGCATAACAATTCTGGCAACATGAAAAACAATCTGTTTGACAAAGGATAATAGTAGCTCTCCAGCAATGGATTCTAATTGAAAGGAAATTGTTGAAATGTCAGATATGGAATTCAGAGTATGGATCACAAGTAAGAGCAATGTGATTGATGAGAAAGTTGAAAACCAACACAAAGACACTAAAATAAGAATTCATGACATGAATGAAATATTCACTAAAGATAGATAATATAATAAAAAATGTAACAGAACATCTGAAAATGAAAGAGTCATTTAAGGAGTTTCAAAATACAGTGGAAAGTTTTAACAACAGTCTAGATCAAGCAGAAGAAAGAATTTCAGAGCTTGAAAAGAAGGCTTTTGAATTAACCCAGTTAGTCAAAGATGAGAAGAGAAGGAATCAAGTAGAATAACCAATCTCCTCGAGAAATATGGGGTTATATAAAATGAACAAATATAAGAATCATAGCTATTTCTGAAGAAGAAGAAAAAGCAAAAATCATGGAAAACCTATTTGAGACAACAATGGAGGAAAACTTCCCTAGTATTGCCAGAGATTTAGATATCCAGATACAAGAAGGTAACTTCCAGGTACCTGGAAGATTCATGGCAAACAGGACAACACCAAGGCACATATTCATTAGTATGGCCAAAGTCAAAGTGAAGGAGAAAATACTACAAGCTGCAAAATGAAAACATCAAGTAAGTTACAAAGGAAAACCCATAAGTCTAGTGGCAGATTTGTCAGCAGAAATCTTATAAACCAGAAGGGATTAATGTCCTATTATTAGTCTTCTTAAACAGAAAAACTGTCAGCCAAGAATTTAGTATCCTGCAAAACTTAGTTTCATATATGAAGGAGAAATAAAATCTTTCCCAGACAAGTAAACACTAAAGGAATTTGTCATCACCAAACATGTCCTACAAGAAATGCTTAAAAGCGCTCCATACATGGAACAGAACAATCAATACCCATCACTGTAAAAACTCCTGAAAGTAAAACTCACAGTTCTTATAAAAGAGTAACACAAGGGAGAAAACAAAGCAACCTTATAACAAACAACATGATGACCAGAACAGTGTCTCACATATCAATACTAACAATGGATGTAAATGTCCTCACTGGCCCACTTACAAGATATAAATCAGCAGAATGAAAAAAATATATTGTCTCTAAGAAATGCATTTAATTTGCAAAGATTCTCATAAATTCAAGACAAAGAGGTGTAAAAAAATATTCCATGCAAATGGAAACCAAAAGTGAGCAGGAGTAGCTATTCTTTTATCAGATAAAATAGACTTTAAATCAACAATGATTAAAAAATAAAGGATGGTCATTATGCAATAATAAAGTGATCACTACAACAAGAAGACATAAAAATCCTAAATATATATGCACCTAACACAGAAGTTCCCAGATTCATAGAACAATTTATACTAGGTTTAAAGAAAAAAATAAACAATGACATCATAATAGCCAGGGATTTCAACATTCCATTGACAGAACCAGACAGATCATCAAGGCAGAAAATCAATATAAAAACACTGGACTTAAAAGGGAATCTAGAACAAATGCATTGAATAGACACTTACAGAACATTCTACCTAAAAACTGTAGAATATACATTCTTCTAGTCAGCACATTGGACATTTTTCAAGATAGATCATATGTTAGGCCACAAAACAAGTCTCAGCAAATTTAGAATAATCAAAATCATACTATGTATCTTCTAAGGCCACAGTGAAATAAAATTAGAAATCAATTCCAAGAAAAATTCTCAAAAATACACAAATATATGGAAATTAAACATCTTGCTGTGGAATGATCCTTGTGTCAATGATAAAGTCAAGATGGAAATCAAAAAAATTTTCAAATTGAATAACAAAGGTGACACAAGCTTACAAAAATCTCTGGGATACAATAAAAGCAGTGCTAAGAATGAAATTTATAGCACTAAATGCCTACATCAAAAAGACAGAAAAATCGCAAATTAGCAACTCAATGTTACACCTCAAGGAACTAGAAAAAGAACAAACCAATCCCAAAGCTAGCAGAAGAAAAGATATAACAAAGATCATAGCAGAATTAAATGAAATGGAAACCAAAAATCAATACAAAGGATCAAGGAAACAAAAAAATTGGCTCTTTGAAAAGATAAACAAAATCAATAGACCACTAGCTAGATTAACAAGAAATAGAAGACCCTCAACAAAGCTCAATCAGAAATGAAAAAGTAGACATTATAAGTGATACCACACAAACACAAAACATTATCCAGACTACTATGAAAACCTCTACACACACAAACTAGAGCAATGGATAAATTTTTAAAAACACACGATCTCCCAAGTTTGAATCAGGAAGAAATAGAAATCTTCAATAGACCAATAATGAGTTCTTATACATAGAAAACCCTAAAGACTCCCCAAAAAGACTCCTAGAATTGATCAAAAAATTCAGTAAAGCCTCAGGTTGCAAAATTAATGTACACAAATTAATAGCATTTCTATGTACTAACAACAGTCAAGCTAAGAGTCAAATCAAGAACTCAGTACCATTTACAATAGCTACAAAGAAAATAAAATACCTGGAATATATTTAACCAAGGAGGTGAAAGATCTCTACAAGGAGAACTATGAAAAACTAATGAAAGAAATGAGAGATGACACACAAAAAATGTCCATACTGCCCAAAGTGACTTACAAAATAAACACCAATTTTATTTTTCACAGACCTAGGAAAAACAATCCTAAACTTTATATGGAACCAGAAAAAATTCTGATAGCCAAAGCAATCCTAAGCAAAAAGAATAAATCTAGAAGCATCACATTACCTGACTTCGAATTATACTATATGGCTATAGTAACCAAAACAGCATGGTAGTGATGTAAAGGTAGACACATAGACCAATGGAACAGAAGAAAGAACCCAGAAGTAAAACCATATAGCTACAGCCAACTGAAATTGGACAAAGCAGACAAAAATATACACTAGGGAAAGGATGTCCTGTTCAATAAATGATGCTGGGAAAATTGCATAGCCACATGCAGAAGAATGAAACTGGATCTCTATCTCTCACCATATATTAATACAAAAATTAACTCAAGATGGATTAAAGACTTAAATGTAATATCTGAAACCATAAAAATTCTGGAAGAAAACACAGGAAAAACTCTTCTGGACACTGGGGTATGCAAAGAATTTATGTCTAAGACTCCAAAAGCAAATACAGCAACAACAAAAATAAATAAATGAGATTTAATTGAACTAAAAAGTTTCTATACACAAAGGAAATAATCAACAGAGTAAATAGACAACCTACAGAATAAGAGAAAATATTAATATTTACAAACTATACATCTGACAAAGGACTAATATCCAGATTCTACAAAGAACTCCAACAAATCATTAAAAAAACCCAAATAACCCTATCAAAAAGTGGGCAAAAGACATGAACATATCTTTCTCAAAAGATGATAGACAAATGGTCAGCAAACATATGAAAAGGTGCTCAACATTACTAATCATCAGGGAAATGCAAATTAAAATCACAATTGAGATACCACCTTATCTCTGTCAAATTGACCATTATTAAAAAGCCAAAAAACAATAGACATGGATGTGGATGTGGTGAAAAGGGAATGCTTATACACTGTTGGTGGGAATGTAAACTAGTACAACCTCGATGGAAAAAAAATATGGAGATTGCTCAAAGAACTAAAACTAGACCTACCATCTGATCCACTACTGGATATCTACCCAATGGAAAAGAAGTCATTTTATAAAAAGATATTTGCATCTGAATGTTTATATGTTTATTGCAGCACAATTTACAATTGCAAAGATAAGGAATCAGCCTAGGTACCAATTGACTGGTGAGTGGATAAAGAAAATGTGATACACACACACATGCGCGTGCGTACACACATACACACACACTCAATCATGGAGTACTACTCAGCCATAAAAAGGAAAGAAATAATGTCTTTTGCAGCAACTTCAATGGAATCGGAGACCATTATCCTCAGTGAAGTATCACAGGACTAGAGAAACAAATACTGCACATTAAGTGGGAACTAAATGAGGAGTACATATGGTCATATATGAACACTGAAAATTAATCAGAAGGGAGAGTGGGAGGGGTATAAAGGATTAAAATCTACCTATTGGATACTATTCTGGTGATAGGTACACTTAAAAGCCCTGACTTCAGCATGATACAATTCATCCATGTAACAAAAAACACTTGTACCCCTAAATCTATTGAAATAAAAATAACAGTAAAAAATCAATGAATTTGCAAAAAAATAAAATAAAATAATTATTATTTATATTTTTATGCTATGTTACAACTCAAAAAGTATTTCACATGCAATATCTCATTTGGTGTATGTGTGCTGCTATAAGTGTCCATATAGTGATGTCATGGTAAGTTTTTTAAAATGCCTGTGAAAATCAACAGAATGAGAACTTCTAAGTAAGACACACATATGCAGCAAGGCACATATCCAATGGAATTCAAAAGTGAAGAAAGATGAGGTAAAGCCTCATGAGTATATGGTTCTACAGCATGACCAATACTGAAAGGCTTCAAAAAAGAGATGAGATTTCAGGATACATTGAACTGACAGAAAGAATCTACTTAAAAGATTAAGATAAAGAAAGTACAGAAAGACATTCCAAGGACAAAGCGCTACTTTGGAAAAGGCACCGAATTTAATAATAAAAATTTATGCTAAGGTTTATACCTATGTGTCTTGTCTCATTCTATAGTGCCTACAAAATTGCTGTTGGGATCAATACCAGGTTCCATAAATGAACAAGATATAATTCATCCAATATTTCCATCTCACTTCTTTTATTTCAGGGTTTTAAATCTTTTAAGTGTGTTTGAAAGATGTTGACAAGCAAAGCCATCCAAACATTCCTATAACTAATCTTGTTTCCCAACATCTAATGTAAGACCAATGAATCACAGTAACTAACTTAAACAAGTGACCCAGCGTCATTCCTATTATGAGAACAGGCCATCTGCTCATTGTCCTCGAAAGCTAAACACTGCTCTGGCTTAACTTTTTTACAGCAGTGATTATTCACTTTGGCAAGCCTTGCATGTATTGTTTGCTTCATCACCATAAAGATTCAACTTGGGCATCCAAATGCTGTATATTTTCTTTTCTGGCAACATATGAGCATTCCCTTCATAATACGGGAAATTTATTCAGTGCCAATTAGAAGAATAAACTGCAAGATGATAATGGCTCTGTAACATCAGAAATCATACAGAAACTAATTTCTTCCTGCTATTAATGAATTACAGAGAAATTTCTACAATAAAGTTTCTTTCTCAAATTGCAAATAATTATTATTTTAAACCATATGAAATTTCCAATATTCAATTATTTGACTTATAAAAAAATGTTAATTTCCTATCATCCTTCCTAATGTAATAAATAAGCTATTGCTTATACTTTTTCTCCCTAGTCAAAAGTTACCTACCTCAAAAGATACATCAATATATTAGACTCTAAGGAAATGATTCATACCTGGGTCCTATTTTCTAGCTATTTCAGATCACACAAAGCTAAACCTTAGAGCACTCTATTTGCGTTTTGTCTACAGAGCCCAACTATGATTTTCAAAAAGTTTAAAACATGTTTCCCTTACAAATATAGATGAATAAATGTCAAACATATATTGACTCATTAACAAGGAATCCAATAGGCATTTTGGGAAAACAATGTACGAATAAAAATAAGATTACTAGGTAAGATACAAATTTGATTAATATCTTACTGGGCAATCAAACCATAACCTTTGGGCTTATCTTCTCTTTGTTTCTTATCTTCTCTTTCTGAACAGAAGTCTTCAAGTTAACGTATGTCTGGATTCCAATCAAATAGAAAATAGCAAAGTCAAACACAGATACATTCCCCTAGGTAATTAAAATATCCTCAGATAAGCTCATTAAATGATGCTCCAGTGTGACAATGAATAAATCTACCGACCTTCCTTCCTTTGCCATATTTTTAAGGTTTAAATAATATTTCTTAACAATAGTATAAAAGGGAGAAATTCATTGTAGAATAGAAGTTAGAATTATTGTCTAAATTCAACTCTTATTTGTGGAACTGAACTATCTCTGCTATCCTCTTTGCCTAGTTTTTGATCTCAGGATCTTTGGGCTAACATACTATTTGCAAAACAGTCATCACCACAAATTTAAAAATTGAGTACACTCATGATCTTTTAAATCTGGAGAATCTTATCTGGTCATTTCCTATACTGGTTATCAGAATTTGAACCGCTATGCAATATAGATTACTGCTTTTTTAGTACTGAAACAAAACCCTTAAAAATTATGTTAATTATTTGATAAACCTCTCTTCATGCATATCCCCAGCCTTTCCAATACCACCAAATCTATACACTAAAAGTTCCTAAAGGAAGAAGGAGTTTTATTAATATGTATGTCTCCTTAAACAGCAACATACAAGGACCTAAATAAAAGCTCTGTGATCATCTTTATGCCAAGAAAATATGCTTAATATTTATATTCTAATGAAAATACAATCACGTGTACTTTAGATTTAAATATTCTTGATTTAAATAAATTCTGCTTTAAGTCAGTCACTTTTGATATAAAATTTTATGATTCTGTCAACTTCTTGGAAATGATATTCAAATTCCTGATCTAGGGAAAATTGAAAGTTTTAAACACACTTTCTTAAGAATGTGTGAAGTATAAAAACTAACAGAAGATGCGTTATTTTAATTTTGTGCCTAAGAGAATGAGCTACAAGCCTATAGTACAGTCCTTCCTCAGTATCCCTGGGGTAATAGATTCCAGGACTTCCCAAGAATGCCAAAACCCAGGGATGCTCCAGTCCCTGATACAAAATGGCATAGTATTTGCATATAACCTATGCACATCCTCCCATACACTTTAGATCATCTCTAGGTTACTTACAGTACCTAATACAATGTAAATGCTACATAAATAGTTGTTATACTGTATTGTTTAGGGAGTAATGACAAGGAAAAAAGTCTATATATGTTCAGTACAGACAAAATTTTGTTTTTCAAATATTTTCTATCTGCAGTGGTTGAATCCACAGATACAGAGGGTCGACTGTATTTAGAAAAGACATAAGTGAGAACTTCTGTGCAAAGACACCTATAATCAGGAGCTCTATTACCTGGATTTAAGTTTCTTTTGAAGTAGGTAGTTGTAAATAAAAATGTTGAATGAGACTTTATCCTCTTTCAAAAGGAAACATTTTAGCCAATAGCATGTAATGTATACAGTTAGGCTGAAGTCTAAAGAGTCTCCTTTTTGACAGGGTTACTTAACCTGTACATCAAGGAAATGCAGTGGATATCAGGTATCTAGACTTCATCAAGGCCAGAAGGCTTGACAAAGTATTTTTTAATACCCTCGTGAAAGAGATAGAGAAAAATAAATTGAATGCTAATTCAGTTGGATGGATTTGAAGTGAATTGAAAAGCCATTTCTTGAGGATGCTGATTAATGAAATGATGTCACTGTCTGTGGGCTTTGCCTTCAGCCCTGTCTTGTTCAACGATTTTATCAATGACTGGAATGAAGACAGAAAATGTACTTGTATTACATTTGCACATGATACAAAGCTTGGGAGGGTAAGGCATATGTTGGATGACAGTATGCCAGTACCATGAGTCAAAAAGATCTTGACAGGCTGGAAAAATGGGCCAAACCTGACAAGATGGAATTTAGTCAGGATAAACGTAAGGTCAATACAACAACAAGAACAAAAAGAAACAAAAAGGAGCCTGATATTCGAATACAGGCTGAGGGAGCTGTAGCTTAAACGCAACGGGTGAAATGAGCACTGAAGAATTTAGTTGAGTTCACAGTAAACTATTAGTCGATTGTGTCAATTGTCATTTAGGAGCTTGCTCTTTAGAGTCAAAAAGATGGGATGTTGAAGTCCTGGATCTGACACTTATTTGGGATTAATCTTGGCAAATCACTTAATCTTTCCAAATGTAAGTTTCCTTGCATGCAAATGATAGTGATGATAGCAAACTACTCAACATGAAGCCTTTACTTTTTTTATGTAAATCCTCAGCCTTGATTCTTGAATCATGAATCACTGAGCTTCCTTTTCCCATATTTCAGTGGAAGGAGAAAAGGGAAGGAAGACATGAGGAAGTTACGGAGGGGATAGAAAAGAAAACAAGAGATGAGAGAAATTAACCAACGTTTCTTGAGCCACTGCTTTGGTCCAGGCACTCTGTAAGGCACTCTATGAACTCACTTAGTTCTCATAACAGAAGGTAACAAAGATATCATTTCCATGTTAGATATGAAAAAAAAATGAACCATAAAAACAGTAGTTTCCCCAAGATCAAAACACAGCAAATAGCAAAACTGGACTTTGAACCCAGGTATGCACTCCAAGGCCAAGACTCTCACCTCCCCCCTCCCCTGGGCCATTCGCCTCAAAACAGAGTCCTTTGTGATTACCTAAATGACAAGCATCCTCAACATTCTTTCATTCTATCTGCATGGTCCAAAATTCAACTTGAAATATTATTCTATTACCACATTTATATTAATGTTATCTGGTTTGGTTCAATCTGTGAGAGTTTATTTTAACACATTAAATTATGTCTATGACTCAACTTGCCTATATAAAGCAATTCAGTAGGCACAATAGCATTCCTGATAGTCATCCCATTTCTTTAATAGTAACCCTTCCCATAACTGGTTCCTGAAAATCTTTCTTCCCTGGGTCTTTTTTATACAATTATGCTTCCTTTGTATTTTTATATAAGTCATTTCTTCTTTTTATTTTCTACCACTGCACACAAGCAAACCTCGAAGCAAGCCAGCAGCAGCAGCAACAGAATGACTTCTTATATAAACTGGAAGGAAATAAAAGAAAAAAAATTTATTCCACGCAATACAAAAATGCAATGCTATGCACTTGTAGGTTACCACCTTTACTAAAGTAATCTGGAAAAAGACCAGTAAGGGAAACAGAGATGCAGGGAGAACCTTTCATGCCTCCCACTATCAAAGCCTCATGCCACCCACAAGCTGCCACCCTTCAAAGCCCAAGTCAAGTGTCTCATTACCTGTGAAGTTCTGCCTGACCACATCCTCACCCCAGGTGAGATTTGATCACCTTTTCCTTTGCTCCATACCTTTTAATACTTCTTAAAAAGCACTCGTTACTCGGTATTGCAAAAATCTGCTGATGTGTGTGACAAGATGTTAAATGTAAGTTGCAACAGAAGCATCAACACAACAGATATTACATTCCAAAGCAGGTGCTAGACCCTTGATGGAATTTTAAAAATACCTAATTAGAAACAATACCTGAATCTCTTATCTATGTGGAAAATATAGAAAGAATGAAAGTGGACATAGTGGAGGACTTTCCAAGTGGGTTTCTTTCTAAGACTGTGCTTAGAATCCCATCCTGCTTGGGAATATGGGAGCTCGCAAGCCTACGAAGGGAGCTTCAAGGAGTCTACTACTGAAGCTTAGCACCTGAACCCTGCAGCTGGGAGGAGCACAGTGGGCTGGTATCTGACTCTCACCCAAGAAATCCGGAGGCAAAAGAAATGAGCTAATGAGCTACAATTATCTCAGAGTATTGGAGTGTGGCTGCTATGTGTAGGGAACAGTTTGTAATCCCAGAGTTTGCTGAGGCAAGGCATTTTCCAAGCTATTACATTCTGACTTCCAAGCCTACTCTACGGAAAATATTCTTTTAAAAGTTGCCAATGACTACCTCCATACTAAGAAATTCAACAAACTCTTCTAAATCCTTGTGATGACTCAACATCTCTGAGTGAGTTAGCATAAGCTTTCTTATTCAGATTTTCACCTTTCTTGGTTTCTGTGATCGTTCAATAAGATATTGTGCAAAGACCATGGGCTTTGATGTCAAACCGACCTAAATTTGATTTAGTACAATCAATAAGTGTTTATTGAATATACAATATGTACCAGGGACTAAACTAGGTTCTAGGGATCAGTGATAAACAAGGCAGACATGAAACAACATCAGACATGGAACAACATGCCCTCCCTGTGCTTAATATTTAACCCAGCTACACTGTTTTCCAGCTATATTACCTTGGGAAAATTTATTAGATTCTCTGAGCACAAGCTTTATCTTCTATAGAAGAAGAATAATATTACCAATTTCATGGGGAATGTTATGAGAAATAAATGAGGCAAATTATGTAAATGGTCTATCAATCTCTAACAGACACATAACAGTCATTCGATAAATGTTCAAGCGTTTCGCCTTCCCGACTGCCTCTCCACCACCTCACCCATTCCCATTCTTCTGCCTGGGTGCACTTGTTCTTTAATCATCTCAGTCCTACTCCAGTAAGCAGCTATGAAACACCAGCCTTCGCCAAAGCTTTCTCAGCTCTGTCTTTCCTCATTCTTTACTTCCTCCCTGAGGAAGGCTGTTCACTTCCTTGGCATCAACCACCACCTTTATGCTATTGCTGCTTCAAGCTATGCTTCAAATGCTTTTCTCTCTTTAGTTTCCATCTCAGATTTCCATGATGTTTCTATCTCAGTGTATCTAAAAATAAGCTCACCATATTCACCCTTTACCTACTCCAAAGCTTATATCATTGACATTAATTACGTTTATTCAAACAAGCATTTGTTAAGCACTCACTATATACAAGAGATTTTTCTGGGGCTAGGGACTCTCCAGTCACTGTGTGAGGTCAAAAAAACTTACACAAATTAAGATATAGGTAGTATTCTTCACTGGCTGAATTCTCACTATTTGCTCTCGAGAACTCAGGAACCAATAAGATTTGATCAACAAGGGATACTTGAATCTATCCACAAAGCATTGTAACTTATACATAGTAGGTGATCAGTGAGTATTTACTTAGCTAAATTCAATTTAAATTAATGGTGTAAGCAGAAGAAAGTCTTATTGTATAAATCATACAGGGAATGGTAAATAATCCAGGAGCATAATTCAACCATAAAATGAGTAATGGGAGGTAAACCTGTATAATATATTGAGATCAACCCTGGAAGCCTTTAATGGAAAGATAAGTGATTTGACATTTATCTAGTAAGATTCTCTAATAAATAAAATTATCTAATAAGTGATATTTGTCTAACAAATCCGATGTAATGAAAAATCACTAAAAGTTTAGAATGAGCATAACACACTATCACAACTATTAATTAAGATTTTTTCTATTGGCACCATGAACTTGAGAAACTGTATGCAGGGAGATAATTTCAAGGTCTATTACAATGAAAATACATTTCCAACCAAAGAATTGTATGCAAATGCTCGCAGCAAGCTTTTTCATTGCAGCCCAAAAAATGGAAACACCCAAATATCCATCAACCGGTCAATGAATAAACAAATTGTAGTACAACCATATGAGGGAATACTATTCTGCAACAAAAAGGAAGAAACTACACAGATACATGTAACAATGTGAATGAACCTCAAAAGCATTCTGCTAAGTGAAAATAGCCTCATACAAAAGTTTGCATAGTAAACAATTCCATGTGTGTGACATTCTGGAAAAGACAAAATAATAGGGATAGGAAGCAGATTTGCAGTTGCCAGGGCTAGGGGTCAGAAAGGGAATTGATGACAAATTATCATAAGATAACATTTTGGGGTGATGGAAGCATTCTATATCTTGATCATAGTGGTGGTTACATGACAACATAGCAAGACCCTGTCTCTAAAAAAAAAAAACAAAACAAAACACAGTTTTTGCTGCATCTTTAGGTCTTTATTTCTGAAGGCTTTTATGTCAAGTAAAGGTTTGTGAAATAAATTCATTATGCTTTTCTCTTGTTAATCTGTCTTTTGTTATAGAAGTATTCAGCTATGATCCTTATGATTAGTAACAAAAAGATATTGCCTTCTCACCCCTATATCTGAAATAGCACTTTTAATAGAAAGAAGAATTAGAATTTAGATGGCAAGGGTTTAAGAAAAGAGGGCTCTCAAAGACCTGAAAACAATAAAAGGCCTTTTTGCATAGATCGAAAACAGTAAAGGGCTTTTTTTTTTCAGAGGTTGCCTAGAGGTCATCAACTAGAAATCTTTGTTTTTGGTGAAGAGAAAAGGAGGCTGATAAAAATGAGGGTCAGAAAATAATTCGGCATTTTTTAAAATTCTGAAGTACTTGGTTTCTAGGCTCTGCTGAGCTAGAATCAAACAATAAATATTTATTGAGGGCTAAAATATCAACATGCAGTTTATCCAGGGGTCATCAGGCCCTGGGATCTGTTAGGTCAGCATGCCCAAACTCACATGAGACTGATTTGTACCAAAAGCTGATTAAATAATTTATAATGAAAAGCACAACTGCTAAGCAGGTTGCTATTTAGTATTCACCAATCAACACATTATTGTCCCAGGGGAGAAATTTTCCAAGAAGCAAAGTTAAAATTACAAGTTTTTGTCACCTCTGCCAGCACTCAGGAGTCCCCTCCACGTCTTCCCTCTTTTTCTTTGCCAACTTTTTTGAAAATACAGTCCAGACTTTATTAAGATTGGGATACTTTATAAAATGCAAATTGCTGGTCTTTGCTGAGACTAAATTAAAACTTCTGAAAGGGAGAACCAGAAATCTCTATTTTTTAAGTTTCACCACGCCATCCAAATGATTTTGATGCACATTGGACAATCTTTGGTATAGTTCATACCCACTTCCACCTCCTCACCTCATACTTTTTATTCTATTTCAGTCTGGCTTCTACGATCTCACTCTGTTCGCTGGTGGAAATCACCAGTGATGCCTTAATTTATAGTCCCAATGACATCGTTCTAATGAACTTTTCTAAAACAATGAATGCTTTTGCATTCCATCCTTGTAGATGCTCTTGCCCAAACATCAGAGTCATCTTTGATCTCTATCTCTCTTTTTCACTCCACGTCCTTTCTAAATATTTTATCAGAGAAATTTGTTGGCCTTACCTGTAAAATATATCGAGAGTCCAATCACTTCTCACTACTTCCACTGCTACCACCTGGACCATCCATCATCTTTTACCTGGTTGCTGCAATAGCATCCTTACCCATCCACACGCTTCCACACGCGCCACTCCACAGCCTGTTGTTGGCAGAGTGATCCTTTTCAAATCTAGGTCATTTCCTGTCACTCTGCTCAAAATGCCCCAATGGCTTCCGAAGTCAAACCCTGACATATCCTGTAGGTTCTGTGTGCTCTGGCCCTTGTGACTTCACTGATACCATCTTCTGCTCTCCACTTGCTCACTCTGCTCTCATCACAGTGGCCTCCAAGCTTCCTTACAGACACCGGGCATGTTCCAACCTGAGGGCTTTGCGCTGGCTGTTCTCTCTGTCTGAAACGGGCTTTCCCGTCCTTCAAGTTTCTGCTCAATTATCAACTCCTCGTGAGCCCCTCCGTACGACAAAATTCTACTCCACAGCCCGCACTCCCACCCCCAACATAGACACACATAACGCATGTCCCCTTCTCTGCTGCATTTGTATAGCACGTATCACTTTCTCATGTATTCTAAAATTAACTTATTATGTTTATTTCTCCTCCTCCTAGAATGTAAGACACAAGAGCGGGGATTTTTGTGTCTTTGATTTGATTTGACCAAACACCTAGAACAATGCCTGGTGAAGGCTAGCAAAATATAACACTCCAAAATATGCCATTTTTGCATAAGGATTTTTTTGAGCTAAAGGCATTTGAAAATCAGTAGACACACTCTGCCCTTCCTATATCAGGAGAGAGGAAACATTCTTCTCACTAGAGACAGGGAGTGGATACTGGAGAAAATCTGGACAATATTCAAATAACTCACCTCCCTCTACCCCCCCCCATACATTTTAGCTGCTTTTCCACAATTGCTACTTTTTCTTAGACCTGCTGTATGAGCATTTAGATTTTGCCACTTCTTCGGATCTTCATTGTCCTGCTCCCATGTGTGTGTAAAAATATGTACGCTTTTCTCCTGTTAATCTAGCTTACGTCAATTCTCAGACCCAGCCTGAGACCCTACGAGGGTAAAGTTTTACTTCCCCTGCACTGACACACAACTGGCGCTCAATAAATATAAGTTTAGGCTGGGAGCAGTGGCTCATGCCTGTAATCCTAGCACTTTGGGAGGCCAGGGTGCAGCTGAGACAGAAGGACCGCTTGAGGCCAGGAGTTCGAGACCAGCCTGAGCAAGAGGGAAACCCTGTCTCTATAAAAAATAGAAAAATTAGCCAGGCGTGGTGGCCTGTGCCTATAGTCCCAGCTACTCAGGAGGCTGAGGCAAGAGGATCACCAGGAGTTTGTGGTGATGTAGCTCTCATTCATAAAGATGGGTGCTTTGCTAAACAAAAGCAGAGATTTTTCCATGCATATTTATTTTTATTATTCTCCCTACTTTTCTCTTCTTAAAATCTACATCTCTTAATAGTATAATATTTAAAAATTTATTCATATTTAAAATTCTCATTCACCTATACACATTTGGGAAAAATACCTCCACTAAGCTCATTTTCTAGTTTTCATACACAAATTCCAGCTAGAACCTAACTAAAATATCTTCACTTTGTGATATTTTTAATACAGTTTATATAGACAGGTTTCATACCATATTTTAATTACATCTATTCCAATGTCTAATCTGATACTTTTTTTAATTGGAGGAATAGTGTTGACAAGGATCGTCATTTCTAACAGTGACAACTGAGCTGTCATTGCCATCTTTCTGTTTGCGAGCCATTTGTGAGTGGAAAGCAATAGACTCTTGCCATTTAATGAACTCCTCTTGGCAGGGAGAAGACCTACATGTCACATGCTTCAGTGACTCTCTGTTTCTGCAGCTCCCACTTGTCCAGGGTTTTCCTCTTTCCTTGCTCTTCTGATATCTTATCTGGTTCCTCTTTCAATTGTGCCAGTGGCCAGTTTTACATAACAGCCAGCGTGTGGACCGCAGCAGATTGGATTACGAACCTTATTCCTAAATGTGAGGCTCCCCCCCTTGAAAACCCTGCATGAGCAGAGACTATGGATTATGACGCATGCAAGCGAGCCTCAGTGGCTTTGAGTAGCCACGAGGCAGCGTCAGTGACACTTTATCATCCCAGGATCACACAGAGCTCTTCTCTCTCTTTTTCCCCCTCCAACGTCCTGCTTTCCCCTCCTGCAATGACGTGAGCGAGTTCTGCTCTTGACCTTTTTCGCACAATTATATAGTCGCCTACCTTTGGGTGCCCTTCCACCACTCAGTTCCCTGGTTCATTTCACCCCCACCTTTCTTATCTCTTCCTTTCTTCTGTAGATGGCTGTTGCCCTGAGGACATCTTATTCCCAATAGAATTTATAAAGCTTGCGGAAGTACTTCTTTTAAAATTTTTGCAGACTGCCTTTTTGCAGTAAGGCTTAAAATCATTAGCATTCCCATCCATTAGAGGCCAATTTGCATACTAACAAGGAAGGAGATAATTGAGGCTAAACAGCCGTCCTAGATCACCTTTGCCCTAATATGGACCTCATTGTGCACCAAAACAAAACAAACAAAAACAATTGGAGGCAGAAAAGAATGAAGCAAGCATTTGATTTAGAGACTGAAATCCTTTGTGCAAGTAAGTAATAGCCTTGCTACATTTTAGCTGATCATTTTGGGCAATCTCTCCGAGTCTCATTTTCTTCATAGATGAATGTAGTGTCTACTTCTGAGGTTCTGTGTGTAACAATAAAGCTGATGCCTCTGAAGTAAGTCTGTAGACTTTAAAATGTTTTAAGAACAAGCCAGGCTCAGTGGCGTGTGCCTATAGTCCCAGCTACTCAGGGGGCTGAGACAGAAGCATTACTGGAGGCCAGGAATTCAAGACCAGACTGGACAATGTAGTGAGACCCTACCTCTAAAAAAAATTTTTTTTAGATATAAATAAACAAAAATTGTTAAGAACATACTTGATTATTGGCCACCTCCTTAAAAGCATGGAGTAAAAGAAAAGCCTGGAAAAAAAGAAAATGTCTGGCTCATTTATAATAAACAACCAATTATAAGGCTTAACTATAAGATCTGAGAATAACTGTACTGCAGTATACATGTGAAAATGTACCATGTAAGGATATTTTAGATTTTAAATTTTAATTATGAAATACTTCAAACATAAAAATTTCAGAAAATATTATAGCAGTTACCTATTAATACACCACTAATATTAAACAGATGTTAACATTTTCCATAGTATGTATTAGATCTTTTCCTTTTTTGAAAAAATAAAATATTACAGCTAAAATTAAGGCCCTGCCTCCCTTCCTTGCCACTTGCCTTCCTCCCTAAACAACCACTTTTCTGAAGATTTTGTATATTATTTCCATATAACTTTTAAGACATTTACCTCCCTAAAGAAAATATACTACTGTTCCGTGTATTTTAAATTTTTACATACATGCTACATATATTTATATATTGTTAACCTACTTTTTTCTTTAAAATGTATTTTTGTGATTTATCTATGTTGATACCTGAAAATCTACTTTATTTGCACAGCTCTGTATCATGATGTTGAAGAACAACCTTGTATGTCTCTCCTTATAAACATTTGAGTTTCTCCCCAAAAGGGTAATTGCAGAGGATCACCTACATACACATTGACAGTCCCACCAAAAATACACAAATTCTCCAGTAGGTGTCATCAGAATTATTAAGTTTTATTTATTAGATAGGTATGATATGGTATGTTATGAATGTTTTGATTTATTTTTCCCTGAATTGTCAAGAATCTTTTTAAATTTTTATTGTCATTCAGTTTCTTCTATGAATTACCAATCATGATCTTTGCCTATTTTTCCACTGAGTTGTTTTTCTTTTTTATCATTAATTTGTAGAAGCTCTTTATATATTCTAGATACTAATCCTTTGATGGTTATATGCATTACAAGTTTTTTGTAGTTTTTGTCTTCTTTCACATTTTTCATGATATCTTACAAAAGATATATAGTCAAATTTGTTAATATTTTCCTTAATGGCTTATGCTTTTGTGTCATATAAAAGAAACTCTTACCTGGTATGATTAAAATATTATTTTTCCATATTTTCTTCTAAATAGTTTATTTTACTTTTTAAATGTAGGCTTTTAGTCCATATGGAATTCAACTTGTATAAATGTACAGATACAAAATTTTTCCATATCAATAGCTAATTGTCACAATATCATTTATTTAATAATCCCTCTTGCTCCCACCAAAGGTTTATTGTCAATCATCATATAAATAGACTGGGTTCTAAATCCCCTTTTTTTCCCCATTGTTTTTTCTATTTCTGTGTCAGCTCTCACAGTTTTTATCCCAATGGATTTACAAAAGTTTTCATTTCTGGTCAGGAAAATCCACCATTATTCTTCCTCTTCAAGACTATATTTACTGTCCTTGATCCTTTATATTTCCACGTCAATGTTAGGATTAGTTTGTCAAATTTAATTCAAAAGAAACTGATGACCTCTTTATTGAAAGTGTACTTAATTTATAGAGTAACTTGGATAAGTTTCTATCACTATGAATTTGAGCCTTCCTATCTACAAATCATGGTGTCATAATCATACTACTTTGAATCTTTTGTCTTCTTTTTAAATTTTCTCTGTAAAGGTCTCACTAATCTTTTATGTTTTTTTCTAGATACAGTTTTGCTTCCCATTACAAACGATATATAAAAATTCTTTAGTATATTTTCTGAGGAATATGGCATACCAAGTGATTAACAGCACAAATTTGGGTATTGAAACCAAAATACTTGTGCTTAAATCCTGGCTTTGCCATTTACAGAGTACATTACCTAAAGCAATTTAATCTCTCAGTCCCTGTGGAAGATAGTTCACTCATCTGTCAAATCAAGGATTGTGATAATAACTACTTCATAGGATTCTTGTGCTGATTGCATTAAATTAACAGAGAGAGAGAGAGAAAGAGAGAGAGAGAGAGGGAATTTAGAACAATGTCTGGTACGTGGTAAATGATTAATAGACGTTAATTGGTGATATCAGTCAGAATGGACTCAGGTCCATTACTTGCATTAAGAAGTAACCCTAAAATTTCAGTGGCTGAAAACAACGTTCATTTCTTGTGCTGCATGTCTGTTATGTATCAGGTAAGGTACTGCTCTATTTTGTCCTCATCCCAGAACCCAAACTGACAGAGCAATCATTTTCTGGAAGATTGTCGTGTCAGTTTGCTGCATGGAAGATGACTGCCATTCCTTGTTTCGAGTAACAAAGAAGAAGTGCAGCAAATCTTGCGCTGGCTCTTAAAGCTTCTACCCGGAAGTGACAGGCATTACTTCTGCCTACACCATCGTTCACACCCAGTCACTTGATCAAACCTAGCTTCAAGAGGACAAGAAAGTAAAAGCCCACCACGTACTAAGACAGAACCAAAACTATTTAGTGAAAAGCATTAATGACTATCATAAATGTTATTACAGGTTTGCTATGGTTTATAAAAATTGAATTTTTAAAATTTTAATCTTAAATTTAATCAACTTGGTAAACCATCGTATTAGTTCCAGTAGTTTGTCTCAAATTTTTTCTTGGATTTTCTTGGTAAATACACCACCACTGTTTATAAATAGTCAGTTTTTTGTCTTCCTTCCCAGTCTTTATACTGTTTATCTCATTTGTGTGTTTAGGTGTGTTACTGTGCTGACTAGAACTTACAGTACAATGTTGAAGAAATTATAACTAGCAGTTAAAAGGTGCATATTGTCAGTC
Source organism: Avahi laniger (assembly GCA_963575035.1). Taxonomy (NCBI): domain Eukaryota; kingdom Metazoa; phylum Chordata; class Mammalia; order Primates; family Indriidae; genus Avahi; species Avahi laniger. The sequence continues at coordinate 20,146 of CAUYSK010075164.1, forward strand.
CTTCCATTTTTGTGAATTTGATCAGTGTAACATATCTCATTTTTATATTAGTTTGCATTTCCTCAATTACTAGTGGAGTCTTTTTTTCCCCTAAATTTTCTTGGCCATGCAACATCTCCTTTGATGAATAGTCAACTTAAATCATTAGCTTTTTTTCCTATTACACTCTTTTCCTTTTTCTTACTGATTTGTAAAAATGCTTATATATTCAGATACTAATCCTTTGTTGGTTAAATACATTGAAATACCTTCTTACAGTCTATGGATTTATACAATTTTATGTAATTTTTAATTGGGTCTTTTGTCATAGAGAAGTTTTAAATTTTAGCATAGCTAAAATTCTTTCCTTTATGGTTTGAGCTTTTGTCTTTTTTCTTTTGTCCTCACTATGAAAAAAATCATGTAAATATGTTTCCATATTTTCTTTAATTTTTACTTTTCACATTTAGTTTCTTAATCCACCTGGAATTGATCTATGACCTCTGTGTGGTGGGATACTTGGGGAGAAAGGAGGGGGTAAGAACAAATGAAAATAGCCATTCACTTCAGGCCAACGTATCTGACCATTAAAAATGTTTTTATGAAGAGTATTAATTACCTTTCTCCAAACCTCTAATGTTTTGCAGAGCATAGTTTAGGAAATTCTGAAACCAGTGAATTCTTTCAAAAATTTTAGGAAAAAGGAAAGAATCCAATAATTCAGTGTCCCTAAGTGGAAAGCATTATGCTAAGTATGTTCCCATAACTCATTTCATCCTCAAAAAAAAAAAACCTTAATATTATTAATCCTATTGTATAGATATCTAAAATCATATAGCTAATGAACTTTGAAAATAGAATTCTAGGCCAGATTTCTCTGACTTCAAAATCTATTTCCTTCTATTTGCTTCCCACCACAAAATAATTTAGTATTTTGTAAGGCTGAAGAATAAATTAATACATTGGGATTTTAAGACAAAGTTAGACACTGGAAAAGAGAGATACTGACTCTGGTAGAAGATCATGACTGCTTGCTCTTAACTACATAGGCAAAATGCATCTCTTTACGCATAACCTGGATTTTATGATTACTTTGAAGTTGAAAACATGTACTAGGATTCAAGTCACATGGACCTGAATTTAAACCTGCTTATACCAAGCAAGCTAGTTTCCTAGCGTGAGTAAAAGGGGATAATAACAGCTATTTCCCAGGACTGTTGGGTGGATTACATGAGTTACATGGGAAAGGCAGCCGGCATTCTGTCTGGTATATAATAGGCACTAAAATGTTGGTTCCTTTAAACCTCAATTGTATACATATGTACCCGTAAACCCTCTACGAGGTCCCTGGAGCCTAGGAATACTGGAAGCCATTGTCATACCCCTTGATTTCCTTTTATTTTCTTCTTCCTTTGTTTCTTCTTCCCTGCAACTGCCTCAGGCAACACTTTGTTGGTAATACTGGACCTGCTATATAAACAGGTATCCTGTTATTAATTATGACTAGGTTCAGCCCAGTGGAGCTAAATTACTTTCATAAGGCCAAGTCAGTGCCAGAATGAGTCACCAGCACACTGAGACACTCCTCCTCCTCCCCAAGGCTCTGATCCACAGTGGACACAGCCGCCTTCAGGTTCTTAGAGGTTGGAGAGTTACCGAAGAGCGACTGAGACGCTGACCTCTAATATTGTGTGGCTGTCCTCTTCCAGCATCCCGGAAATGAACAAGTTGGCACCACAGGGAATTAGTTGGGTCATATTAGGACAAGGAAAGATGTCATACTGCTTCTGTCTCTGGTTCCACAGATCAAAACGGCTTCTTTCCTATTGGTTTCTCTCTCGTCCTTTCTTTTTCTCTTTTATTTCTCTCAGTTCTCCTTTTTAAAGTGCTTCTCCTCTCCTTCTGGTATTTTCCTGCTCTTTGTTCTCCCCTGTGACCCCTACCATCTCCACCCTATTCCCATTCTCCTCCTTGTCTCCTCCTTCCTTCCTGTTCCATTCAGAAATAATGATGATGATATCAACAGCAATAATAAGCAGTTGCCAGCTGATTGCACTGCAGGAACATAGAGTTCTTTCCATTAGTGATCACAGGTGGCCTTCCCAAGTCCTGCCAGCCTGGTGGCTGAATTGTTGGGCCACAGTGAGGCAGGTGGGAGAGTGTGGGTTGTACCCAGTAAACCACCCACTCGAATCATTCTACTGCCAATCGTTCTGACAATGAAATATCTAATACAGCCTAATGCATTGTAGCTCATTAAGTTCATTTTGCTAGTGCACTCCAAGCCAGTCACAATACAGTTTCCAATGGAAAATTCCTAAATTCCATCTATGGAGATTAAAGAAAAAAATGAGACAGACTTGATGTTTTAATCAAGACTGTGACATCATCTCTTGATTTTATGTCTGCCCAGCTTTTGCTCTACACAGGCTTTTCAAAGCAATGTTTTAACACGCACATATGCTAAAAATTATACTGCAACACCCAGGAAAGCCTGCATCTACCCAGACAAATTACCTGGTGGAGATACCCAATGTGGTTAAT
>CAUYSK010075165.1:0-13029 GCA_963575035.1 Avahi laniger
GGTTGTCTGTTTGCTCTCGTGATAGTTTCCCTTTTTATTTATCTTTTGGGAACTCTGAAATAGGACCAAGTCCCCAAGTCTTCCATACACCCACCACTTCCCACTGTAAGCAGACACTCTGATTGTGTGGTTACTCAGTAAATAATATCCTTAGGCACATTTCCACTTCTCTAAGTGATTCTTACCACATGACTAGTGATATCACTGGCCATTATTTCCTATCTTTTCTTATTTTTATCACAACCAAGTGTGCCTACTTTTTTTTTGTTGGGTACTATATCTTCAAAAAAATAACCCAGGTTTCTCTGAAACCAAAGGTCTCTGGAGCTTTCATCTAGCTATATAAAAATAAACAAAAAATGAAACTATGCAAATAAACCATATTTAGTTTAAATATAAAATCTACATGCAAATGTATCAATGTTGTTCCTATTCTCATAAACATTCTTAGTTTTGGTTAGATGTTAATTTTGTTTTATTCTGCTACTTTTCAATTTTTATTTTTCCCCATTATCCGTCCATCTATCCATCTACTCAGCTAGTGTTTATACATCCATTAAGCTAGTATAATTACTAATATGTTTATAGTATTTATTGAGTTTATTTATTCCTCATTACAATAATCCTTTTAGGTAAGCATCATTCCCATTCTTCTATGTTTTAGGAAGTCTGAAGTTCCCTTTATTTCTACCTGAGTCTGTCCAGGTTTGTTATATTCCTTCTGGAAGAATTTTGAGGCAAGCAGAACTGAGAGACCACAAAAGCTATTGAATTCCACAGTAACGTGGGAATATCATAACATGACAAAGATAACCTACTAATTTATTTACTTAAAATTTTGTTTTATCTTATAAAATATTTCAAATATATAAGAAAATAACAAACAATGACATAATACCTATCTGTGCATTGACTACTCAGATTTTAACATGTTACCATTTTTACACTGATTGCTTTTAAAATAACGAAACCATTAGAATTATGATTGCAGTTCCTACCCCGGCACAAATCCGCAAGAGACTCAATTACAGGTCCGTAATTCTAAAATACCAAGGCCATGTACCCACATAGATGTTAAAACCATGACTCTCAGGGCCCAGTTCCTGTATTTGCAACTGCTACCCACGTAGTCCATGCAGATGCTTCTCTGACTTGGATGCTCAGCTTAATTTCCAACACATGGAGATTTATCACTCTGATTTCATGCTTATCTTAGTATTTTTAAAAAATTTTATTTATTTTTGTTTAGAATAAGAAAAGACCCATATCATGTTGGTATATACTGTATTTAAAAAAAAATCCCATTTTCTGTTTTATAAGAGGATTTTGAAGGGCAAGGTTTTAGAAGCTTTGTTTTTTGAATACAATGCATTTTGAGTTTCTGAACATACAAACAGCTTTATGGAATTGAATAATTTCTTCATGTGCTGAATTATATAGGTGAGTGGCAAGGAAGATCCAGTCATTCATTACTAGATTTCATACTGGGTGTAAGCAGTTAGTGTCTCTTTTAATTTCTACTGTATGCACAGCACCAGTTATAATTTCTGGCATATAGTGGATCTTTTGTAAATATTTATAGTTATCATTGCCTCGGTAGTTACTTAAATATCTAAGAGAAAGGGAATCAGTTTTTTTCTTGAGACATCAAATACTACATAATTTAAAGAGAGGAAACACAGCAGACCTGGGTAAAGTTGGTTTCTTTCCAAGGACACAGGTGCAGCCCTTGCCCAGAAAAATGGAAATGGCATGGAGATAAATGCTACCAGTTCTACAAAGAGATTAGAAGTTGGCAAGGCTGTGAGCATTTCTGCATTGCCGAGAACTCCACCATGCTGAAGATAAACACACAAGAAGTGCTGGTAAGATCCTGAGGCTTTTCAGTGTTTGAAGGATGCTCAAAAAGAGGCCTTAAAGGAGCTAGACAAGATTCTAAGGATGAAGGGTATTGGTCCACAGATTTTCTCACTTAGTACAGTGAAGACCCAAGTCTTATTCCTATTGCTTGGAATGATCCCCAGAAGTATCTAAAAGGAGTTATGTTCTCCACAAATACCCACCTCTTAGAAACATGAGAAAAATCTTTTCGAATTTTCCGCTCAGTTAGAAAGCAAATAGAGAATGCCTTCATTTCTTACCTGTTTTGGTTTGGGTGGGAAGGGTACAAATGCACTGTCAGAATAATGAAAATATTACTGCCTGTTCTTCCATTATAAAAGTGGCATAGCATTAAATTGAAAAATATTTAATTAAGTCATTACTGTAATCAGCAAATATGTATCTTGCCTTCCAGAAGTTTACAAGAAGATAGACTGGTCAAGGCAAATAAAATTACAAATTGACATATTAAATACATCAGCAATCAGCAAATATGTATCTTGCCTTCCAGAAGTTTACAGAAGATAGACTGGTCAAGGCAAATAAAATTACAAATTGACATATTAAATACATACAATTAAAGTATACTATTAAAATGATGTGATTATTCCCCTTTCGCTCATATTTATTATTGCCTTTGATTTGAATTCCTAAACCATGTGGTCATTACTTATATATCATTGTTTTTTTAGAATTCATCAGAGATCTTTGCACAGAATAGGTTATCAACAAAGGATTATTTAATTGAATTAAATGCCCAGCTCATTATATAAATTCTTAATGTTATTCCAGTTACATCTAAATTTCCACCCACTTCCTGAAATCTGTGGTCAATGAACCTCTGCAGTCTCTCTCATCTACTAAAATATATTTTTACCCATAATTGATAACTCAATTTAGGCATAAAAGGAAACAATTTCTTTAAGACAATGTTTCCTGCATAAACTTTCCTAATTTTTCTTATTCTCTTTGTTTCCTCTGCCTCCAGCACATACTGAGGACTCAGGTATATTATTCAACTACATTATGTGCAATGGTAGGAAGTTTTGTTGTGAAAGCTATATGGTTATTTTCTCTCACAAACTTCATATATTTGTATATATTTAAATTACTTTCATATGAAAAAGTCCCTTTGAATTGGAAACAGCATTTTCAATTACAGTTCTTTTCACCTACTTACTCTGTGATGATTGCTTAGCAATAATTTTATTTATATATCTAATAATCTCTTATTGAATCAATATATAACATTAATTATCTCAGGGGTTGAGGATATAACAATACAACCAAGCATATGTCCTTGTCCAAATCATTGTGTGATAAAAGGAAAGACATAAAAATGGATAATTACGATAAATTTAGATAATTTCTATGTTAAAGATATTAGGAGTGCAGAGTACGACTAAACAGAAGGAAGTGAATAACCTTTTAAATGTGGATTTACGTTCAGTGTGGATATTAGAAAAGGAGTTGTCATGTGTATGACAATATGTGCACATATTATTCTATACATGAAAATTTAAAAATTTCTCTTCCTCCCCTCCTAGTCTGAGACATAAATCATCCTTTCAAATCCTTCTTTTACTTTTTTTTTTTTTGCCTTAAAGTACGTTCACTATTCTTTTCTCATCCCCAGTCAATTCCTTTGCCAGGTATTTGTAAAGGATACTACTACATTCCTGCACTTTTTCTTCCGTATTCTCCCATTTCCAAGAATCACTGCACATCTCTTTATAAATCTGTCTCCCGTATTTTTTGTATCAGTCTTAGTGTTAACTGTGCCTTGAAAATAATGTCATGTATGAATCTTAGTTGATATGATTCCTGGTTTCAGAATATTGATATGTGTTCCATACTTACTGAGACAAAATAAGTTCAACGTGGACAAATTTCTCACTGACTTCAGCACAGATGCTTTTTCTCTTACATGTACTATCATCTATGTGAGGCCAGATTTGTGAATTCTGCTATGAAAAGTGCTGGCCCCAGACATCTGTGTACACGTATGTAATAACACCTCTAAAGCTCAATGTTTTCTTATGTGCCTTTCACAGGAGTTTGCCATGCCTCAGAGCTACTCTGAATTTTTCTACTCTTATTGGACAGGACTTTCCCGCAACGGCAGCGGCAAGGCCTGGCTGTGGATGGATGGATCCCCTTACTCCCTTGAACTGTAAGCCTTCAGAACATTTTATGGAACAGGCATTTATTAAAGAGATTTTGTTTGAGTCATAGGGTTCAACAATTTGGTTCAGCAAGCATTAATCAAACATCTGCTTTGTACTGGATACTGTGTTTGCCGGAGGATGTCCAAAGATGTTTGAACCATGATACTCACTCTTGAACTGTTTATAACCAGTGAGGGAGACAGATACATAGCATTAGTAAAATATCAGGGATAGTTCTCTTGCTGCCTTTAGAAGTGTGTTAGATTCACCATGAACTTGGGTCAAGGGGAGAGAGACAGAGGGCGAGAGAGGGACCTTTTATGGATGAGTAAAATAAAGCCCAGGAGCTCAGGTCAAAACGGTGGTTGTCTAAGGTCACACAACTTGGCAATACCCAGCGATAGGATAAGATCTAGGATTTCATGGCTTTCTATGCAATGAAATAGAGAGTACATCTTTAAAAATACAGTCTTGCTGACAATATAAACAGCAATATTATAAAACACTAGTTTTATTTATGATGTGAGCATTTAGATAGGAATATACAAGTGTATTCTTTGAAATAAGAAAATGTAATTTCTGTGTCAAAGTATGTTACATTTAAAGCCATGTTTGCTTTTTTTCTTTTGAGACAGAGTCTCACTCTGTTGCCCGGACTAGAGTGCCGTGGCTTCAGCCTAGCTCACAGCAACCTCAGCAATCCTTCTGCCTCAGCCTCCCGAGTAGCTGGAACTACAGGCATGTGTTACCATGCCCGGCTAAATTTTTTTTCTGTATATTTTTAGTTGTCCAGCTAATTTCTTTCTATTTTTAGTAGAGATGGGATCTTGCTCTTGCTCAGGCTGGTCTCAAACTCCTGAGCTCAAACGATCCACCCGCCCCGGCCTCCCAGAGAGCTGGGATTACAAGCGTGAGCCACTGTGCCTGGCCAAAGCCATGTTTGAATAGACACCCTTCTTCCACAGATACGATATAACATTTATTCTTCTAGGAGACAGGGCATATTTACAAGACATATTCAATGTAATCATTTATATTTTAATAAATATATGTTAGTTAAATAAACTGAGAAGGTAAATAACTTTTTAAATGGTAGAAAAATCATGTAAGTTTGGATTAGAACATGTATCTTAGTTTTAATTAGAAATGATTTCTGTTGTTTTGAGTGACTTGCTGTTTCTAAGAATGAATACCACAATTGAGGTACTGAAAAGAAAGAGCTTGGTGACCAGTAAACTCACTCTGGGCATCTATTCTATAATTTTATCACCTTAGGGAAGTTGCTTGGTGAGTACAATGTGTGTTGCTTTAGGGTAGCAAAATTATGCTTATACTCCATGAACATGTACAAATAAAAAATAAATGGGAAAAAATATCACCCTAGGAAGACTCCTGTATACTTTCTGGGTACTTAATATTTCATTTTAGAAATAAATGTTGATTAAATTAACTTTTCCCTCCTTTTTAAAGGTTTGATGTTGTCATAGATGTCACCACTCCAAGAAGCAGGGACTGTGTGACCATCCTCAATGGAAAGGCTTTCTCCAAGGACTGCAGAGAGTTGAGGCGGTGTGCATGCGAGAGGGGGGCGGCACTTGTGAAGCCCGAGACGCTCCATTAGCTTCCCTGAGCCTTCAGACGGAGGTGATCCACTCTCCAGCTGCACCTTCCAACAAAGGAGTCGAGCCAGGCAAGGCCAATTCGGGGAATACTTGGAAAAGAATCGCCAGGAAAGACAATCTCTCTGCTAGTACAAGAAGGGCTGCCATGTGTCCTATCGAGGATCACCAACATTTCTGACTTTGGGTTACCAGGGACAAGAAGTCCTATTTATATACCACCAGCTGGTTCCAGATCATTATCATATTGTAATCTACCTTTTTGACTTATAGTTAACTTTCTAGTTTTCTTTCTTCTTAGCATCTAATATCATATCCCTGTTTCTACATCTTCCTTACTCTTGGAGAAGTGAGAAACTTTTTGAAGTAGGAGCAATAAACAGAAGTAACATCCTTTGTCCCAACAGTCAAGAAATCCATGAGAAATGAGCAGTCATTCCCCAGATTGTGCCACCAAATACACAAGGAGTTCTTTTTGTTTCAGTTCATACTTTCCCCTTCCCAATCTCTCAGTAAAAATCTCACCTGCTGTGTCCATGGCCTGCTTCCCAACTGGGATATCTCTTGTTGTGAGAATCTCAGAATGTTATAAACATGCCTCCCTATGTCCATTAAGACTCCAATAATTGTCTCCTTTCCGTAGGAATTTCTCCCAGGAAAGAAATATTTCAACTCAGTTCCATATCAGAATTACTGTCCCCAATATTTCTTTCAGGGAAACGGAAGACCAGAAAAATTCAATTTCCTAATATGCACCTGTGATAGTTTGCTTTTAATTCCTGTTCTCTTCCATTTGATCCGTATTTATATCTTTCAGGTACTAAAGATTTAATAATAATAAATGTAAATACTGTGAAGTGTATGATTTTAGAATGGATTTTTTGTGACTCGGGGAGAAATTCAGCATGGGAATGCTTTTCCAATCATGATAGCAATCATTGTTTTGATTGTTTATGTCTTACTGAGAGTGTGTGGGAATTCTGCAAGAGTACTCATTACGCAATTATTTGGGAACAGTAAGAAGTCTTGGAAATACATGTTGTCTTTAAGAGGATGGTTTTAACACTTCCCTAAAATGAAATCTTTCAGGGCAGGCTTATGGCATCAACACATGATTGATGCGTAGACTGAGCTGCAATAGGGTTCCAATCGGGTCATGGGAAATGAAGGAGAGGCAGTGCCATTTGCATGGCTGGCTCCTTGGCTAGGCCCTTCTTTCTCAAGATGACCATATTCACAAACACACCAGGAATCATTGTTCATTGCACATAGCACCATTGCAACCACTGACTTTATTGGTTTATAGATAAATCAATTTTAGGGGTTTAACACTAGAGAGGATAATGTATTATAAATCTTTATTGTTCAACAGTGGAAACTGAGGTGCTTCAGTTTATTTTCAGTAAACAACTATCTCACAGTGAAATGACAAAGTTAGCAATCATGATAAAAAGAATACTTTTGTTTGTTTTCGTAAGACTTCATTTCGTAAGATTGTCACTTAGCAAAGTTTCCTTGAGAATTTTCCTTTTAATTTTCTGTTAATTAGCTAAACAAAATTCAGTATTGACAAAATTTGTTGATTTTTTTGTCTCGTGCAAAAAGAACTGCATTTGTTGGCAGACAATGAGGGTTTTGGACCTGTTATTTACTTACTGGGCAAATCACTTTACTTCATGGAGCTTATTTCATTAAGTGTGAAGGGGAAATATTTATAATTTCCTCATAATGTTACTGTTAGTTAAAATGAGGTAAATGTGGAATTAGTTTCAGAATATAAATTGCAATATAAAATGTAAGGGAAATCAAGAAAATATAAGATGCGGATTTGGTGATTCATTTTTAAACATAGGGGAACACAAACAAGCATAAATAACCTTCTTCAGAGATCTGTGTTTATGAACAAATTGTAGAGGGGTGTGCCTACATTGGGGAGCTAAGGATATCATTGCCAAATATTTTCTATGATGAATGCAAATTTTCAATGAAAGTGGTTAATATAATAGCTACATAACAAGAAATGAGGATTAAGTTTGTAGTTAAGCAATTGTTATTTAAGCCTTGCTCTGCAGAAAGAAAGTACAGTTAACATCAGAAAGTCAAGCGTTTTTGTGGACTAAGTTGTAAGTAAGAACGTGGCACTCATTTAAGTTTTGACTACCAGCATCCTATGTAACTACAGTCTAGCTCGGGGAGGGATGACAAGTGTTTCTTTAAGTACCATTGCTTTGAAGAGTCTATCTACCTGGGAGCTAAGGAAAAATGCCACTTTAGATGGTGAGGAGGAAAAAAATGGCATTTATTTTACTTACTTTATTTTTTTGAGCTTACTTCTCTTCATCTTTGCCTTCAATTCCCTTGTCCGTATAACAAAACTCACAATATTGTTACAATATGAACAAGCATTTCAAAACAACAGAAAAAGTATCCTGCAATATTTTCTCCATGAACTTTTTTTTTCATTTTTAAGAATAGGAAGTAATTATAAAATGAATTTTAAAATCTTATTTGCTGAGAACAACATTCAGTTGAGAATCAGAGATGAGCATCACGTAATTGGTTTTTTACATGAGAATATTTTTCCCTTCTAGGCTCTTGTTTGTGTAGGTAATTGTGAAGAAATTGCAGGAAAAGTCAAATGGGGAACGCAGCCTTCCTGGTAGAGCTGAATTCCCCGGAGAACACAGTGAGCTATTTCTTTTCCTGAGGATATTGAACCAAGCTCTCAGGATTTATCAACAGGAAACAGGTCATGATCCCTGTAGCAGCGGGAAGTGTGAGAAGGGTAATGGGGAGGTTTTATTTTGGGGATGCAAGTAGATTATAAACTACGTAGAAGAGTCTAGTGGGTTGTCTCAAGGCTGGCCTTAATATTTATAAGTCACATCCTCTGTAGAGGGATTCTTGCAGTTTTGAAGAATACAAACAGCAACATAATCTGATTTAAAGTGTGTGTGACTTTTGTACAAGGTTCATTGTATGAATGGATTCCTAGACTAACAACATCTACTATTATTATTCTATCAATATTATTATTCTAATGTTGTTCTTTCTATACATTAATGTACTTTAACCTTACCGTATAAAAAAGCTTCTTGACATTCGTAGGACAGTTTCTTTTTTTTCCTTTTCTTTTCCTTTTTTGAAAGCTAACTTGGAACTCAATGAGATGGATCAAAGATAACCAAGTCATTATTGGTGGGACTAGGATGTAAAACTCGTTACCCCAGAGCAAACTGCCTTTAAAAAGCCTGGGTATCCTGGGCCAAAAACAACGTGCAGGGAAATCTTCCACCCACAGCATTTGTGTGGAAAGCGGTGTTGCTGCTGAGGAGATCGGTAGGAGTGCATGTCAGCTGCACTGCAGATAAAATTCTAACTTGTAAATACTGCATCGTATATTGGGATGGGATGACATCAGCTGAAGGATGTTTGCCCTTTGCGTCATTGTACTTTTTTAAAGACGAATTATAAATGCTTCCTATCCTTTCTCCAAACATAGCTCCATGACAATACTTTTAAGAATCTTGAAGACAAACAGTCTTCACTACTGAAAACTGCTATTGTTTTTCTTTTATTCCTGGATATCATATTCATCTGCCAGCTGTCAGCTGTGAAAACCAAACACAGGAGACAACTTGTACTGTGTTTTCTCTGCTATTCTCCTTTTACAGGTTCAGCACACGCACACACAAAACCTAGAGAAAATTGTCTTTTATTGAAACTCCCATCATTTAAATTCCAGGTCAGGGGTAAAGAAAGAAAAAAACATGTGCTTCCCATCCTTACAGGACCTTACCCATTGTAGAAAGACCTTAATTAGGTAAAAGGACTTTTCGTTTCATTTAAATGGTTTTCACTGTCTCAGTGAATTGGGTTTTATTTTTAATTCAATTATTTAAGTGATGCCTTTATTCTCAGGAAGAAAAAATGATAATCTAATGTTATGTTAGCTCTACCTTGTGAGAAATGAAGTATTAAATAAAATTATACTGAACTTAGCAAATATTTATTGAGGATCTACTATATGGTAAGGTGTTGTTCCCAGGGATAATTAATGGTATAAAAGTAATATAATAATAATAGTTAGGAAATCTTCTCTTCCTGTAGATCACAAGGTACTCTCATATTAACCGTCTCTTGGGAACAAAACAATCCATGCTTCAAGGAGCTTACAAACCTAGGACAGAGATTGTCTATTGATTTACTTATAGATTTACTTGAGGAGGATTCACTAGCTTTAAAACAGATACTCTATCCAGAGAGTGGATGACATTTTACATATAAACTTTATCTTCTCCATATCCCTGCAACATGAGCAGAAAAAGGGATCTTTTTTACCTGGAATTCACAAATAAGGTTGATGCCTAGAGATGACTGGTGATGTACCATATTGAGCACTGATAGACTGTTCGACTCTGTGCAAGACACGTCTCAATACTTACGTATATCTCTAATGTCATCCTCGAGCAATATTTTGAAGACCTATTATTTTACAATAAGAAAACTGAGGCATTGAGAGACGCAGTTAAAAGTACTGGAGTGTTAACCTGGAGAGTCCAGATCCTAGGCCCTTTGATTTGAGTGGTGAGGATGGTCAGAAAGAGGGAGCTTATGGTTGTCCTTTCCTGAAGGACATCTTAACTATTTCTGGCATCTTAACTATTTCTTTCGCCTGTGTGAAATTCTAGTAGTTTATCTCTCTAGTGGAATAATGAAGTCCTAAAAAGGACATTGTCTGACAGTCTACTGATAGAAGTCTACCCTCCTTCCAGTTTAGAAATCCATACCTCTGTCCCCCCATTCTATCAGTCTGATAACATAACGTCTGAAAGCCTAGAAAATACGCAGAAAAGACAATGGGCAGACAGTGGGTTTAAAAGGCCCAATTTATTTATTTATTTAAAAAAATATCAATCAGCCGGAATCACACCACCTCCCCCAATGACTTATAGATTTCTGTGTAAAATTTACATTTACTCTGGACTTAAAAAAAAATAGAAGTGATTTCCTTTAGTTTGTTCTCAACTCTTCAGGGTTTTGTCCTCGGTAGCTCTAACTCAATTTTATTCTTGGAATTTTGAACCATGTCAAATGAAATAGAGAAAGTATTGAAGAATATTACCAAGTGCAAATGCAAAAACAAATTTGAGTCACAAGGAGCTAGTTTCATTGCCCACACATCGATTTACTTCTGTACTTGCTCTTACGTTTTTTGTGATGAGTTTTCCAGTGGTCTTTTCCAAATATTAGTAATAGATCACTTTGAGCACCATTTCTTTCAGACAGAGGATCTTAACGCATACTTCTCACAGATAAAATACTTCCAAGAGCTGCAGTTCGCTGAACGAAGGGAATTGTCCCTGAGGTATCCACAAACCTGATTAGTTGATTGGAATCTCTCCGTTTGCAACCTGCAAAGGCAAGTTAGTGTTTCTGAAGTTAGATTTGGGGATTATAGTGATGCCCTTTTGGGTAACTAATGAGAGGCATGTAGTTTTTGCTTTGCTTTGTTTTGTATTAATATGACACCTTCCTATGGTGGTTTCGTTCTCCTTCAGTAACAGCTGTGTTTGCTCAATAAAAAAATGTTAATGTGAACAAACAGCACATTAAAAAAATATTCTAAATTAGAATCTCTTTCTTGACTCTTAATTCCCGAAATACTAAATCACCTGATTCTGTTCACCAATCTTCCCAGTTCTATCTGAAAAGCTTAATATGGAAATTGCTTAATAGTTATTCCAGGCCGGGCACAGTGGCTCATGCCTGTAAGTCCAACACTTTGGGAGGCCAAGGCGGAGAGATCACTTGAGACTAGGAGTGCGAGATCAGTCTAGGCAACATAGTGAGGTGCCCTAGTCTCTAAAAAAAAAAAAAAATTAGCCAGGCGTGGTGGGCTGGGCCTGTAGTCCCAGCTACTCTGGAGGCTGAGGCGGAAGATGACTTGAGACAGTAGTTCCAGGCTGCAGTGAACTATGATGAGGCCACTGCACTCCAGCCTGGGTGACAAAGGGAGACAGAGTCTCTTTAAAAAAAGAAAAAAAAGTTATTCCAATCTCTTTTCCTTAACACTCTCTAGACATTAAGTGATACAAAGGGAATGTGGTCGATAATTACATCGTTCATTCAGACAAATTTTGGTTTGGTTTTTCTAGAGAGTAACAGCAGGGCTGAGAAGGAGAAAGATTTAGAAGCATCGAAGCTACTCTTAATTACGTTAGTTTAATTCCAGTCAGCATTATGTAAAATTATCAAACTGCTAATGCCTCCTGGAGGAAATCTAAGGTATAAAGTAAAATACACTTTTGAGTTCCCTCCTGTTTCTAATTTGTCTTGTAACATTTCCTCAGAGACTTACAGGTCGGGGGAAGGAGCAGAGCCATCTTGCCAAAGCCAAGGGCTGCTGGGTCCACCCTGAGACAGACCCACCCAGTAACCGTGGCTTCCTTTGATCTTCCTCAAGCTGCCAGTGATAAAATCCTGTAAGAAACAAGGCCTGGTCTGTGAACTGAGAAAAACAAACAAAAAAACTACAGTGAAATATAAAGTATGACATTTTGCCTAGCTAGAAATTAATGGAAACTTGAGAGTTGGAGAAAGAAGGTATTTTCAAAAAGTGAGGATACATTTTCTAGACTTTTCTAACGCTATATAATCAATGTGGTGGTAAGGATTGTGGAAACAACAGGCTACTGGGATTAGTATTGTTTCAGTAGATTGAGAGTCTGGCAGATAGTGTATGTCAAAAAAAGGTAAGTGTTATACTAAACCTTCATTATCAGAAGTCGGAAGTAAAAATATCCTTGACATCATAGATCACATAGTAATCCAGTATACTTAATATGGGAAAGAGTTTAGGAAAGTCCAGAAGCAATTTAATTGTAAACACATTTTGTTGAAAGAAACATTTCTGATTTTTGTCATCAAGTTTTCACAGAAAATAATTTTTTGAACCCATAGTTGTAATAATTTAGTTCTAGTCTTCTTGGTTTCCTGCATATCTTTAACAAATTATTTTCTCCTTATTCTTGTAGAAATGAACTCTGACTGATTACTGAATATAACAGGTATACATTTTTCATAGGGTCAGAAATAAATGTGTAATTATGCATTCTATTTCATAAATATTTATGGGTAGAATGGTATCAGGGAAATATCTTGTTCACCTAAGATGTTAGTAAACTCAGGTTAATGCCAATTAAATATTTCATTTGGAAAATATTTATTTTTATAGACCTATCCATTTCATGGCATCACCCCAGTTTTTATACTTATTTTTCTTAATAATTGCAAGACAGGTTATATTTCCCTACAGCATTGAAAATAATACATTTAAAATATATATGCAATTGTAATGC
>CAUYSK010075168.1:0-25345 GCA_963575035.1 Avahi laniger
AACTTTGATTTGAAATCAGACAGCTTATATTTAATGACCTAATAGCAAACTGAACTTCTCATTTGAAATTGGACGTCTCAAATTTAATGATATAATGGTAAGTTTCTGGTGCTGTTCATGCTGCTGGTGTTGCCTGCCTCAGTCTCAGGCATTGATACTCAAAGTACTGATTCACATCAACAGGATCAGCATCACCTGGAACTTGTTAGAAATGAAATTCTTCTGTGTCAGATCTACTGAATTAGAAAGGCTTGGGTTAGGGCCCAACAGTACTTTCTATAGCAACCCCTCCAGAGGTGCCAGTGTATGCTAACATATGAAAAACATTAATATAAAATTCAATCCTAGTATGCTATTCTTTCTCCTCTCCTCATTTTTTATCTGAGTATGATTGGGAGATAAGTTGGAATTAAGGGTATATTTTTGAATGATTAATACAATGAATAAATTGTCATACATAATTTACCCTTTTATCTTATTTGGGATTGCATTCAAGGCCAAAGAAGCAGATTTATGTAATTTGTCCATGGATGTCCAGTCACTACTTAATGCAAGCTCTCCCCATGTCTGTTCAACTATAGAAGGATGGCTGATTTACATACAAGAGCATAAGTAATAATTTAATTATCCTTTGTACCCCACAAAAATCAAAAGTAAAAAATTTAAAATATATTACTCTTGGATTACTGAGAATTCCATCCCAGTCATATCCATATCCAAAGTATCTTGCAATTGCATTTTTTTACTCTAGTTCCTAGATGGATATATATAAGTTGTAATTTTTGTAAATATATGGTTTAATAGCTTATTTCATTTTTATTTTCCTTTTATGGATAAATTATTCTCTATATACTTATGCATCTTTTCTTAAAAATATTATGTTTCATAATTCATGTTGATACATTACACAAATATATTAGAATTTTATAAAAATATAGTTTTTCTTTATTCAAAAAATTTAGAGGATACAAGCATTTTTTGTTATGTGGATAAATTTTATCATACTGAAGTCAAGGTTTTCAGTGTACTGGTCATCATAATAGTGTATGCTGTACCCTATAGGTAGCTTTTTATCTCTCTGCCCCAACTATCCCCCCTTCTTAGCTCTTAATGACCATATATTACCTTCACTTAGCTTTTAATAAGTGAGAACATGTGATATCTGTTTTTTTCTATTTTATAAAAATATATTTTGCAAATAGTGTATACCTTTTCTATTCTACAGAGGATTATTGTTTCCTAATGTTTATAATTAAAAATGATGCTAAAATGAATAAATTGTACAAGTCTTCATTTGTATAAGTGTGATGATTCCATAGGGCATATGATCAGGAATATAAATGCAGGACCCAACGTTATGACATTTTATTTTTCTAGATATTGTTCAAATTTTCTCTTAGTGCTTATTTTAGTTTTCTTTTTCATTTACCAATTTTTGAAGCATCCTATTATTACACATGCTCTCAACATTTAATTTTGTCAAGCTATTTAATTTTAGCCAATCAGATAGAAGTGAATTCACCACAGAAATTTCCCAAGTGATTAACCTTGTATTTTGAGGTTGACTATATTTTCAAACATTTGCTGACTTTTCTACTTCCTTCCTATCAATTATTTCACCATATACATTGCTTACTTTTATTGTGGTATATGTATATGAACATTCATATTCTAGACTATAATCTGTGTTAGTAGATTAAAAGTAAATCATAATCAGCAAATATTTTGTGCTGTCTGTGGCATGCATTTTCAATTCCTGTGTTGTCTTTTGAGAAAGAGAAGATTTTAATTTTATGCAGTTAACTTCATTATCTTTCACTTTGTACCTTTTTTTCCTGTGATAACACTTTCCCTACTCCTTTTTGTGTTAGGATTGGCAATAAGATCTATTTTTTCCCCAGAAAATTTGGGAAAAATTTGAAATTTGGAAAGCAGAAATGAAGCAGCAGGTATTAAGCTCTGTTAGCGCAGGTCAGCAGACACTTTCTCACTATGTGGTTTATCTGCAGGCTCACCTGATTGGTAAGAACAAGAGCTGAGAGAGGCTTTAGCTCACTGCTCCATCACCTGTATCTCCCCCTTTAGCTTCCTAGGCCGTATGCATGTGCAGATCCAGGTCAAAGGGCACCAGCTTCTCCTGCTGATCAGCTGTCTTGTCAAAGTGAGAGGCAGTGAGAAACAGACTCCAGTTTGTCTTTATGGGTTCTGAATACTTTACTCTCACCAATTCACATGCATCCTTTCTTTTTGACTATCAGCCTCCGTACAGTGACCTCAAGTTTACTATCAGACTTGAAGGAAACAACTTTCCATAGACTTCTCCAACACCAGTGTGTTGTCACTGAATAATGGTGTTCCTCTTATATTCTAATAATTCTTTCTAGGCCTTAAGCATTTTAGCTATTTAAAGAATGGGTGAAATCTAATCTCCAAAATAAACTCACTTTATGTCATTCACACTGATTCTGGTTCCCTAATGGATCTTAAGTATATTATTAACTTTCCAAGAATTTTGATTTTACACAGTTAGATTTGTCATACATATATTATTAATCAATGTGAAATTAATATTTTTGTATGAGATGAGCTAAAGATTTGTTTTTTTAATAAAGAAAGAATTGATCCAACATCACTATTCATTAGCTTATTGAATGAATATGCATATTTCTTTCTCTATTCCTTTTCCTTGTTCATTTGTATCCCTGAAACTATTCAAAACTGTCTTAAAACATGTTGTAATTTGCAATTGTAACGTATGTTGATATTTAATAAGGTATGTCATACTTTCTTGTTCTTTTTCAAGAATACCTTATTTATTTATATTTTGTTATGATGTGTATATATTTTAGAATCAACTATACTTATAGGTTTATTTCAGGAAGATACATATCTTTATGATAGTAAGTCTTTCTTACCACTAGATATACATGGTATATAGTTCAGTTTATTTAGATATTTATGTTTGTATCCACATGATATATTAATATTTATCCCTGTGTATAAGATGCATGTCCTTTTTTATAGATGATATATTTTTTGCATTTATGTCTGTTGCTCTTATATGGGAATACAATTGTCTTCACTGTGTTGATCTTAATCTCCCACAACTTGTTAAATTCTCTTATTCCTATTTTTAATATATTTTCTTGGATTCACTAACAGAACATATTAAAATTTGCAAATAATGAGAATTTATATGTCTTTGCAATTTATATATGTTTTTTCCTTATTATCTTATTTTTCTGGCTAGATCCTCATATACAGTTGAGTAGAGGCAGTTACAGTAGACATCTTTGGCTTATTTCTAATTTTAGAAAATATTTCTTTACTGAAGAGTTATTGTAAATATCTTTTATAATCTTAAGAATGTTTCTTTCCATTACTAGTTTTTTTATATTCATAAATGAATGTTGGCTTTGATCAAATATGTATTCTGCCTCTCAGTTTTATCAGCATTCCAAAAGAAAAAAAAATAGAGAAAATGGAAAGATGCAATGTGTAAATATATAATGGCCATACTAATGTTCAAAAAAGGTTAACATAAAGAAAAGACACCTAATGACTACATTAAATATATATCTTTTCATTCTTGATTTTATGTCTCTTAAAATTTGTTTATCTTCTGTTATATTCCAGATTATTTCTTGATGTCTTCATTTCACTTAACCAATTTCTCTAGCTTTATCTGCTGCTTATTTTCCTCACTGAATTATAATTTCAATGATTTATTTTCTCCTTTCTACAAGACCTACTTGTCTTTTTCAGATTTACCTAATTATCTTGATTTTTTAGCACTTATTCATAATATCATCCCCTGTTTTAATATTCATTTTAAATGCATATTTTAAATTTAATTTACATAATAGTTCTAATATCTGAACTTCTTTAATTTAAGTCTCCTTTTTCTACTCCTAATCCTATTCTGTGGGAATTACGAGTGGCTTGGGTCAGGATCATAGTCACCAAGAGTGTGTTCACCTTTGTTACTGCTGGGTATCAGAGAACTATAATGATTCGGAATCTTTTTAAATAAATTTCTTTAGTTGGGGTACAACTAATTGTTATGCAAGTAGTTTTGTTAGTGTGTGACAGTGTGTCCATATTTTTCTGATGAGTGAGTCAATCTTTTAAGGTCTTAAGAGCTGGGGATTTATTTGGCTTTCTCTTGTCTTCTCCACCTAAGAGTATTCCCCTAGCAAAGATATATCTGCTATTCAAACTCAAAATTTCCTTGAGTTGGTTACTGAAGGTCTTATACTGGAGGATTGGTCAGAAATATAGGATTTCTAATTTAGTTCTTACACTAAGATACTTTCAGTATATGATCATCCTCCAGTTATACAGTATATGCATTTATTATATATCAGTTGACTCTTTTCTGAACTCTCAATTTGTACATAACTCAACCAGGCCAAGGGAATGGTAATAACTATTTGCTCCCCTTTAACACCTCAATAGGAAAATGCCATATAAACATCAAGATTTTCACTTTAGAGAGATATGTGAGAACAAGCTGAATTCTTCTGACTATAAATATGAGTTTTACTCTGAAATACCAAGCCAAAGAGGTCATTATAAAATGACAAAGAAGGTACAC
This sequence comes from Avahi laniger, assembly GCA_963575035.1. Taxonomy (NCBI): domain Eukaryota; kingdom Metazoa; phylum Chordata; class Mammalia; order Primates; family Indriidae; genus Avahi; species Avahi laniger. Next base: position 4,598 of record CAUYSK010075168.1, read on the forward strand.
CAATTGTCCATATATATGCATCCAACATCAGAGCACCTAAATATATAAAACAAATATCAATAGATCTGAAAGGAAAGATAGGGTATAATATAATAGTAGGGAATTTCAATAACACATTGGCACAATAGATAGACTATCCAGACAAAAAATCAATAAGGGACATCATATGTAAACTATATTATAGACAAATAAAGAACATTCCAAACAAGAACAGATGAATACATTTTTTTCTCAATCACATATGGAACATTCTCCAGAACAGATCAGACGTTAGGCTGTAAAACATGTCTTAACAAATTTAAGAAGATTGAAACCATATCAAGTATCTTTTGCAACAGTGGTATGAAACTAGAAATCAGTAACAAAAAGAGCTATGGAAAATTCACAAATACGTGAAAATTAAACAACATGCTCTTGAGCAACCAATGAAAAATTAAATATGAAATTTAAGGGTATCTTGAGACAAATCAAAAAGGAAACACAACATACCAAAACTTATGAGATGTAGCAAAAGTAGTTCTAAAAGGAAAAGTTATAACAATAAACACCTATATCAAAAAAGGAGAAAGAGCTTAAACTTAACATTACACCTTTAGGAACTAAAAAGAAAACAAACTAATGACAAAGTTAGTAGAAGGAATAAAATAATAAAAATCACAGCCAAAACAAATGAAGTAGAGACTAGAAAAACAACAGAAAAGATTCATGAAACTGAGTTGTTTTCTGGAAGATAAACAAAGTCAAGAAAATCTGAGCAAAACCAAGAACAAAAGAGGGAAGACTCACATAAATAAATAAAATAAGATGTGAAAGAGGAGAAATTATAAGTGATACCACAGAAATGCAAAGGCTCATAGAGACTACCGTGAAAAATTAAATGCCAACAAATTGGATAACCAAGAGAAAATGGATAAATTCCTTGATGAATACAACCTACCAAGATTGAATCAGGAAGAAATAGAAAATCTGAACAGACCAATAATGAGTAAGAAGATTCAATAAATAATTAAATATTTCTTATTAAAAAAGCCCAAGACTTGATGGCTTCACTGCTGAATTCTACCAAATACAAAACAAAAACTAATACCAGTCTTTCTCATATTTACAAGAAATTCAAGAAGAGGACACTTCCAAATTATTTTTACAAGGTCAGAATTATCTTGTTACCAAAGCCAGACAAGCACACTACAAGAAAAAAAATTATAGGCCATGTTCCTGTTGAATATAGATATAAAAATCCTTAACAAAAGACGAGTAAACTAAATTTAACAGCATATTAAAAGGATTATTCACCACAGTCACATAGGATTTATCCTAGGGATGCAAGGATAGTTCAACATATGCAAATTTATAAATGTGATGCACCACAGTAACAAAATGAAAGACAAAATGCATATGATCACCTTAATAGCTGCAAAGAATGTTTGCCAAAAGTCCACGTATTTTCATGATAAAAATGTTTAACATATTATGTATCAAAGCAATGTACCTCAACACAATAAATATTACATCTGACAAATTCATAGCTAATGTCAAACTCAATGGTGAAAAGTTGAAAGTGGTTTTCTCTAAGGTCAGAAACAAGACAAAGCTGCCCGTTCTTGCCACTTTTATTGAACATGGTAATAAAATTCCTAGCCAGAGCAGTTAGGTAAGGAAAAAAATAAATAAACAAAAGGCATCCAAATTGGAAAGGAAGAAGTTAAATTGTCCCTGCTGTTAGTAAACATAATCTTATATTATAGAAAACACTACATTCTTCATCCAAAAAAAAATGGCTGAAATTAAAAAATTCAGCAAAGTAAATTCAGTAAAATCAACATAAAAATCATTAGTGTTTCTATACACTAGCAATAAAGTATTTTAAAAAGAAATCAAGAAAACAATTGCATTTATATTAGCTACCAAAACATAAAGTAATTATGAATAAATTTACCTAAGAAAATGAAAGACCTGTTCACTGAAAATTAGAAAACATTGACAAAAAGAAATTGAAGAAGAAATAAATACATGGAAATTTTTCCCATGCTCATGGATTTGAAGAATTAACATTGCTAAATGGCCTATACTACCTAAAGAGATTTACAAATTCAATGCAAACCCTATCAAAATTCAAATGATAATTTTCATAGAAATAGAAAAAAAATCCTAAAATTCCTGTGGAATCACACAGACCTTGAATAGACAAAATTATATAGAGTGAAATCAACAAAGCTGGAGGCATCATAGTACCTGACTTCAAAATATGCTACAAAGCCATAGTATTTAGAGTGGCATGGTACTGACATTAAGAAAGACATATAAATCGTGAAACAGAAAAGAGAGCCCAAAAATAAATCCAGAAATTAACAGTCAGTTGATTTTCAGTAGGTTACCAAAAGCACACATTGGAAAAGGTCAATCTCTTTAATAAATGATGCTGTGACAACTAGATATCCAAATGTAATAAGAAAAAATTATACCTTCATTTTACACCATATACAAAAATCTGCTTAAAGTGGATTAAAGACTTAAATGTAAGACCCAAACCTGTAAAACTACTAGGAGATAACAAAGGGGAAAAATGCTATGACATTGGTCTGAGCAATGAATTTTTTTGGGATATGAAATCAAAAGTGCAGCCCACAAAAACAAAAATAGACAAATAGATTATATCAAACTAAAAATCTGCATATCCAAGGAAACAATCAACAGAGTAAAGAGACATACTATGATACATGAGAAAATATTTGCAAGCCATAAATTTGATAAGGTGTTGATATTCAAAATATATAAGTAACTCAAACAACTCAATCATAAGAAAACAAATAACCCAACTGGAAAATGGGCAAAGGATCTGAATAGACATTTCTCAAAAAAGATATATAAGTGGCCCACAAGTATATGATCAAATGCCCAACATCACTAGTTATCAGAGAAATGTCAATTAAAACCCCAAGAAAAATTATCTCACAATTGTTAGAATGGCTATTATTGAAAGGATAAATGGTAAGTGTTAGTGAGGATGTGAAGGAAAGGAAAATCTTGCACAGTGTTGGTGGGAATGTAAATTAGTTCAGCTATCATGAAAAACCATATGGAGGTTATTAAAAAACTAAAAATAGGACCATCTTATGATCCAGCAATTACATTATTTGGTACATATCCAAAAAAATAGTAAAATCATTATTTCAAAGAGAAATCTGTGCTCTCATCTTCATTGTATCATTACTCACAATAGGCAAGATAAGCAATCAACCTAAGTGTCTATCAGTGGATGAATGGATAAAGAAAATGCAGTATGTATACACAATAGAATACTATTTGGCTTTAAGATTAAAAAAAAAAATAAAAAGGAAGTTCTATTGTGACAATATGGATAAAGCTGGAGAGCATTATACCAAGTGAAATAATCCAGGAACAGAAAGACAGATACTACAAGTTCAAAAATTATATGTAGAATGTTAAAAAGTTGAATTTAAAAGTAGAGAGAAGAATAGTCATTAACAGATGCTGGTAGGAGGAAGGGGAAGCTGTAATTGGGGAGATACTGCTCAAAGCTCACAGAATTTCAGTTAGATAGAAGAGAAAAAAAGTATGCTGTTTTCTCAAGTATTGATTGTAGACCTAGATGTTGATTCAGGCTTAAACTTTATGGAAGAAACAGTGAAGTTTAAACAAAATAGTAGCTTATTTCTTGTTCATGTAAACAAAGAAGGCTGGAAGTAGACAGAACAAGACTGGGATTATAGCTGCTTAACATTCAGGATCACAATTTTTTTTTTCCAGTTCATCCTCCTGACATCTCTGAATGTGAGCTTCATTATCAGGATCTAGAATTGCTGCTGGTGACTTAACATGTAATCTGTATACCAGGAAATAAGGTAGAAAAAAGAAAAGGAGCAATGGGTCACGTGTGATTACTACGGTTTTTTAATGAGCACTTCTTTATGTCTCATTGACTAGAATGTGGCCCCATGGCCACGTGTCCCAGAAAAGGGGTATTGCAAATCTGGTATTTATAACAGGTAATCACTTTCAGTCTCTGCCACAGTTCACCAACTACATGATTACATGGTTTCACAAAAAAATAGGTTGAGGGAGATTGGCAGGAACCCCTTTTAACCATCTGAACATTTATTTTCTCCTTGATCTATAAAGGTAAAACCTTCTACCTTCTTGAGAAATTTCTAAGAGAAAAAATTCCCTTGTCTTAAATTCTTTTCAGCTTCTATCCATTCCTTTTTATGAAAGAGCTAATCCAATTGATAAATGTGATATTCTTGGGATCGTTTTTTATTAATGTGTATACAATACCATTATTAAAGCAAGAAACAGAATCTGCTCAACTTTCCTCATAAATCAGTAAGAGGAACAGTGTCTTTTTTTCTACTTTTTCTCCCCAAATGAGAAGCACAGTGGGGAAAGGTCTTCTATTACTTCATGTGCAACACTCAGATACAACTCAAAAGGTAGGAAGAATAATTGGTATGCAAAATTTCCAAAGTTCACTTTAATTATAAGGCAAAATTCTGAACATTTCAATCAATTTAAATTTGTAATAATTTCAGTTGTTATTGGAGATATGCAGTCCTGAATAAACAGGCATTTTGAAACATACACATTTGTGATTTCTTGCTATATTTCAAACAAAATTCATGCACTACTTAATTTAAAAATAAATATATGGAGTATTATTTTAAACAGAGCATATGCAATTAAGAAAAGAAAATTAAAAGCAATGTATTTATGCTAATTTGATGCTGCTTGTTAAATTCCATAATAGTAATAGCTTAACCATTAAAAGCTTTATGGCCAGTTCCTAAACTAAATATTATACCTTAAAAAAAGAATGTTTCATGAAAAAAGTTTGTTTTGTATGCATAATTCCAATCTCATATTTACAAATGAATGCCTCACTCGTGGATATGGGTGATATTATGTAGCTTATTGCTGACTGTCCCTGCAGTAATTCACAAGCTTCAGCTTCTACAGTACAGCTGTGAAGTCAGTAGGGAGTCGTTCAATTATTTGTGATTTTACACATCTGTCAGCTAGACTTAAGCATCAAATGCAAAATTGTACACATGGGGACATTATGAGGATTTGTGTCTCTCCCTGGAGGTTGTTGGATCTATATTCCAACAAAAGATCCATAAATGAGTCTTTCCATCCATAAGAGATATATATTCTTTTCCCACTAATGCTTATACTATAACAGCTTTGAAAATTTTCAAAACAGAAGTCTCATAATCATAAATAAACTGAAAATGGATCCTGCAGATTACTTTGGCATCTTTTTTTAGAAAATATGAAATTTCTGAACACAGTGTGACATCGGAAACATAATTTAATTTAAAATAGTTTACAGTGCCAAAAAAAAGAAAATTAGTCTGAAAATTCTTCAAATCCATCTGAATTTGTGTGGAAAGATTCAAGATGAACTGAGCATGTCAGAGGTTCATGAGCATGTAAAACACACAAACATACCTCACTGATCATACAGAATTACTTATTAGTGTGATTCTTGCAGTGTACCTCAATTTTAGAGAGAACACTTATGTCAATTTCTAAGGTTATCATTTTAAAGCTTTAAGTCACACGTACTGTGAAATGTTTAATTTATTGTTTAATAAATACTGTATAATTGCAAAAACATTATGGATCATTTATTCTGTATATGATACCATTTCAACACTCAGTTTACAATTAGTTTGAAGTTTAAAAACTACCTGGCTTCCAATACTAAAATACAAGTTTTTAAACATTTTTGAGATATTGGTTCTTCTCTACTCGATAAACTTTTTACTTTAATTTTCTAGCATAATATGGTAAAAAATGATCATATCGAAGAAACCTAATTAGCATTCTAGTCTTCCACTTAGGAAATTTGTAATTAGATTTGTAGTTTACTACATAAGAATAAGTTTCTTCACCTGAATTTCAAGAGTAATGACAACAGCTCTTAGAATTCAAGTAGATGGTAAATGAGAAAACATATGTATATATGTTTACCCCGTTCATAATAAAACTGCTAACACTGGTAGTCTCCTACCCATCTCTAGTTAATATTAGCACAATTAATGTTAATATAGTGGCATCTTTGCCATGATCAGATGACATGTCACCACATATCACCACATGTCACTGTTCTTAACTCCAATATAAAATAACCCATCTACAATATTCTGAATATTTGTATCCTCCCCAAATTCATATGTTGAAATCTAATCCCAGATGTGATAATATTTATCTGTAGGGCTTTTGGAGGTGATTAGGTCATGAGGGTGGAACCCTCATAAATAGGATTAATGCCCTTATTTAAAAAAAAAAAAAGACCCCACAATTGCTCCCTCATATCTTCTGCTATGTGAGGAACACATTGAGAAGAGAAATTTCCAAGAAACAAGAAGTGGACCCTCGAAAGACACAGAATCTGCCAGAGCCTTAATCATGGATTTCCCAGCTTCCAGAACTACGAAAAAATAGTTTTTGTTGTTTACAAACCACTATCAATGAAAAACCTCATGCTTGTTTGTCCACCTGGTCAAATACTATATTCATTCAAAAAGTAACTCAATTATTGACTATTGCTTATTTATTTAAAAGCATACAGGTAATCAAAGACCATGAACATATTTTTATTGAATCTTGAGGGAATTCTGTTAAAAAGTAAGGATACTTTCTGGAGGAAAACTAAAAGAAGCTTATAAACAATTATTCACATGGATTTTTATAGTTTATAATCATGGGAAAACATTGGTAATTTCAGATACTACTGAATGATTTTGATTATTAGGCTCAAGAACTGGCCTCCAAATAGTTGCAAATTTTTTTGAATAGATATTTTCCAATAGGATGAAAATTGATGGGCTATCTCAAGTGAAGCCAGAGATTTGTAGATTGACGTTCAGAGGAGTAACTGCTACATATCCTGAAAAACCTATAAATGAAATATCCCTCTAAGGTATAGATCCTGGACTGTCTTTATGATGGCCAGATGGAAACATCTAAATCAATGCCATTGACACAGACTATTATCGATGCTATGATAAGAAAGATTCTCCAGTCTTAGGATCTTATATATCTTTGCTAATGGAATGAAAAAATAAAATTGTTACTGTAGTAACTGACTTGATAGCTCAGTTACTATCATGAGGCTTCATGATGGAAATAAGATTAATGCAAATTGAAGAAAGGGAACGTAAAAAAGGAACCGACAGGATTCCTACTAGGGAGTTGAAAGCCCATCATCAACATTTATGGGATTGGGAACCACTCTGATCCATTTCTACATTTTAAAATAACAAGAAAAAAATTTATTTCTGTCTATCCTAATTTAGAGAAGCTCAAATCAAAGTAAGAGGATCATGTCATAGAACACAAATAATTGAACAGAGACTAAATTTATCTACAGAGTTAAAACCTTAGAATCTGAAATGGATTGACCGAGAGGGCAAAATTTCTTCTTTCAATCTCTAATGGGAGATCTCAGGCTAGATACAAATAAATGACCTTACAAAACTTGAGGCAAGTGTTATGCACCATTATTTAGGTTTGTTAGATATTGGTGCTCCATATACAATAAGATCTATCTATCTATAGATGGTAAAGACAGTCTGAGTTTGAAACTGGAGGTTTGATGAGATAGGTAAATAGATTTAAGATTGGGTGACTTCAATTAGAAATAGTGAGTAGAGATATTAGTCTGTAGAACCATTGCCTTTATCTGATTTTAGAATTGCAATGGGTATTATGTATAATTAGGGTGTAATGATCCTGCCACTTTTAGGCAAGACAATTGACTAAATCTGCTCATGCCCCAGTTCCAGTTGATCAAGCTATTAGGAAATTTTGGAATTTTTAAAGTCATCCATAGTACTGAACATTAAAAAATTACAGGATTCCAGGATTACTGCTCTGATTAAGGAAATGGTTGTAGCAAAAATTTTTGTTACCACTAACTCTTTTTTAACAGTCTTCTAACCACAGTGCTAACCTGATAATTTTATACTAGAAGATATTTGATTTAGCCAGTTATGGTTCACTTGAAAGACCATTAGAGATTGTTAGTAGATACAGTCAAAAATGCTGTCATTGCTCAGGCAATATCATCGGAAATTTTGAAAACAAGAAATACTTATCATCTTTTATGCAATGTTAGAGAGGCATTAAATCAGGAGAGGACAACTCAGTAAAGTTTACTTGTAAAGTAAAGGTGGTTCATTCAAGAACCTGAAATAGGAAAAGTTAGTGAAAGGTCCTGCCCCACACACAAGCAGGTTGTTTTACTGTCCATGGGGCCAAATATAGGGCCAACTGGAAACTTCTCTGCACAATTGACTACATGGTCTGAACTTTACGTTTCTTTCTCAGTAGAAAAAAATAGCTGCCCATTTAACCAATGGTAATGCCTGAATTAAGAGTTATAGCTGGTTGGGAGGCTAAATTGGAATCAATTTCAAACTCTGACCTCAACTGATGTTCCACCTGAAAAGCTCCAGTAATTTTAAATATTTTCTTTTCAGGAACATCATATGTGACCCTGGAATTGTACTTTTATTTGGAAGACAGGCATTAACTTTCCTCCTTTCCTAAAATATGGTGATTTATTCCTTAGGGATGATGAGAAGAGAAATTGAATTGTTTCAGGAAACATTATCAGTAGATTATGTAGTCCTCAGATAATTGCAAAGATCTCCATAAGGACTTGATTAATTGGTGAAGTTTCTGTAAGGATTACTGAATTATTACTGTGCATTTTGTGAGCAATAACCCCCACAATGCTAGTCATACAATTAGGCTTTAAACGCTACATTGTACAAACTGAATATATTTGGTTCCAGCTCTGTCACAAAAATTAGAGTATCCCCAGAGTAACATACTGTTCAAAATTCCCCATAAGTCTAGAAAGTATATAAATGAAATATGGATATTGTTGGGAGAAAATTTTCAGTGGGCTTTGCACATGTCTGTTTGTGTTGCAAGTAATGCACCAACTACTTTTTGTTCTGGGAAACCTTTTTAAGAATTTTTGTATGGAAAAAATGTTTCCTGAAAGAGTCAATGTCTCTTTCCAGGAATAAAGAGCACATTTGCTTGGAAAATAGAGATTATGTATTCCCCTTTAGAGCAAAGGGCAGAAATGTTTATATGCATAACTTAATATTCAGATCCTTTAAGATCAAAATTTATTTTCTATAAAATGACTTCCTCTGCACAGGCATGTGTCACCTGACACCCTTTCCATCACCCTATAGGAATGGGAGCTCAGAAAATGAACACAGACTCCTGATATTCAGACTTCTGCTCTTGCTGAGAATAATAACCTGGCTTATGACACTGACCAAAGAATCTCATATCTTCCACCAGTACCCATGAAATTATGGCAGACCGACATGTTTCTTACGAAATATAAGGCTAAAAATTCCACATGTATAATTCAGGGAAAATAAGTGACACTTACCCCACCACCACCCCTCCAGTGTCTCAACTGACCAATATGTGACTATAGTTACCATTAAGTTCATGTATTGGTTATGAGTAAATAGATTAATTGGATACCTATTCTAATGAAACATCATACCACCAACATTGCCAGAAGCATGCTTAAATTACCACCCAGAAAGAACTATTTGTATTCTAAACAATATGGAACAAATATCTTTAAAATGCAAGATTGCTAGAGGTCTGTAAGTGAGTGGTCATTTATGTGAACACCACAGTAAGTTTCAATGCCAGGCATCTCTGGAAAATATAGTCTTTATATTTATTCTCTAATGGCATGAATAACAAACATTAAAAAGGGAATTTGACTTCTCCTTAGAGCTGGAATTGGGTAGAGAAAGGACCCCACCACCATGTTCTTGTTATAGGGATAGAGTATAATCAACATGATACCTAGAAGTCAGCATCTATAAAAACCCGTGAAATATCCTGAAATATGTTTATGTCCACAAGCCAGTGCAATTTAGAATTATTGGTCAATGGACTCTAGACTTCACCCCAGTCACTGGGAATATGTGGAGCATGGCCAAAAGTCATCTATGTTGCAAAGAAATAAAGAATACATTTATTTATATTAACTGATGTACAGTATGTAAAATATTACTTTACTTTCTCTGCTTCACAGATGTATTATAACACAGAAGTTATAAATTTACTGTCAGAATTAAATGAAAACCAGAATTATATTAGACAGTGACCCATAGGATGAGAGAATATTTCTGAAAGTTTCTTTGGAGCCTGGAATTAAGGAAACAGTTATGGAATATTATTGGCCAGAAAAATAAATAAATTTGTCTTTAAAAATATTGCATGCCCTATAGCTACCTTACAAATATTCAAATTACTGTAGATAACAAAACAAAAACAAATTAATTGAGCTAGAAATAGGCTTTGGAAGGAATATAGCTGCTATTAACATGTATTGTAGCAATAATTCCTGAACTCCATTGTATGTTTCAAATCCAGATGGTCATTAGGGTGTGAATGGCCTGATTTTTCTGAATAAAATTTTGAAGAAACTCTTTTAAGATGCATTACAAAATGATAAGTGAGACATATAGGTCTGGGAGATGTTGACAGAAATTGGCAAGCGATTAGAAAAAAAGAGGTACTCAGAGATCTAGAAGCCATTTAGACAAAATCTCTTGGAAAATATGCTAATAAAAGACATTTAACATATGTGCTGATGGTATTTACTAACAGAATGTACCTGATTTGACTAGGATTGTTTCTGATCAATCTGTAATCCATAGATTTGGAGGTGCTTAGCTTCCTGGGATATGTCACTAAGATTTCATGTATAAAATGGACCTGTTTCACAATAAAAATAGCTATTTGTTATGTAAGTAATAATAGAATACAGAACTTAGAAAGCTCAAATATTATGATTGGACCTTCATGTTTCCTAATGAGTTCAGAATGAAAATAGGCAAATATGTCTGTAATTCTAGACTTACTGCTATTTTACCTTTACCTCATGATTGCTTCTATTCTTGAAGTTATTATTAAAGTTTGACATTGTGCAAGATCTCAGATTCCTGTATGTGATTTGAGAACCTGATTTTTTCTGTTATTTCAAAGTATAATTTCTTGAAAGGCAATACAGACCTTACCTGAATGACATAGAGTTCAAATAAAGTTTTGTTTTATTTTTTGTTTTGTTGCTTTTTGTTTTTCTTTAAGGAAGAAGAAAGGCATGGCAGGGGACGGGGGATAGGACTGTCGTTGTTCAAGGTGAGCATGAAGGATACCACCTCCGGGCTCTAAGTCCAAGGCTTGACCTCTCTTACCTGGAGTTCATTATTTTTGTTTGTTTTTTCAGAAATAAGAATGAAAGTTAAGAGACTTCTTGTTGGAATCACTTAGCAGACTCATATAATTTTCTGGATATGTTTTCTTTTCCATGTTTTGATTATATGGTAGAAAAGGGGGTCATTCTCCTAAGGACTAAAATACAATATACAAATAACTTCGTAAACCAAAAGTTAGAACAAAAGAATATTTGACCAAAAATAGAGAATTTTCCCCATAATTGCCATCATCTACCAATATTCAAGACACGTGTTCTATTAATGAGGTTCTTACTTTCACACTATTCCTTTCTATCCCTCCTCCTCCATGACACCATTATTTGATGGACAAGTTGTTCAAAATTCCTGGCTCTAAATTTGTATAGTGCATCAACCAAATCATCGTTTATCTTCTACCTCTCCTTGACTTCCAATCTCATGGCCAAACTTGCAAACATGTCATCATAACAGCACAATTTCTAAAATATCCAATTTAAGTATCCTCCAATTTGAAACATTTTCCTATATTGCTTTTCATTTAAATCAGTGCACTTTCAAAATCTTACTTACAATTCCAAAATACTAAAAGTTTTAAAAACAAATGTTGTTTTCATAAATTTGGTGCTAAAACTCACTTTGCGGTAAAATCTGACCTGATTTTCTTTATTTATCTCAAGTTATGATCATTATTTCTCCCACTTTATGTGACTATGCATCTGTTTAGATGAAGAAAAAAATTATCTTTGATTATTATGTACTTCTCCAGTCCCTATTTTACATAAAAAAAGTTAATTTACTTAAGTCTAAAATATGCTGAATTATGAAATATATCTGGTCCTAAAGATTTCAGACAAGAGACTGTATACCAGGAATATAATATTTATTTGAACTCACCAGTACTTAAAATCCTGTGTTTAAGGCCGGGCTCAGTGGCAGTGATTCAGGCCTGTAATCCCAGCACTCTGGGAGGCCCAGGTGGGAGGATCCCTTCAGGTCAGTAGTTTGAGACCAGGCTGAGCAAGAGCAAGATCCTGTCTCTACAGAAAATAGAAAAAATAGCTGGGACTGGTGGTACATGCCCTGCAGTACCATTTACTCAGGGGGCTGAGGATAGCTTGAGCCCAGGAGTTTGACGTTGTTATGAGCTATGATGACACCATGGCACTGCAGCCCAGATGACAGAGTGAGACTCTTTCTCAAACAATGACAAAAAATCCTGTGTTCAGCCACTTTTTGTGTTATTTTCACTGTACACCACCTTTCTTCTATGTCTCCTGCTTAGAATAACAAGTCCATCATTACAATGAAAAAGTTGCAAACACAAACATTTTTTTTTTCTTATTAACAAAACAAAACAAACAACTTCTCTGTGCTTTTCCTAAGTGTATCTCAGCAGATGGAATACCACAGCCACCAGTTCCCTTTAAATTCATCGTAAGAAAAGAAATCATAATCACTCAACTTTACTCCCCAGCTATGGGAAATTCCTAAACCAAGTATTTCTTAGTTGCTTTACTCTTCTTTAAATTCACACACCTTCTTCCCAGCTGCTCTTATCTGATAATCAGATAAACATACCTCCATCTATTCTCCAGGCCAGTAAAGGACTTAAATAGAATATCCCAAACTTTTCCCCAACCAAACTCATCAATTTGTCCTCAATTCCTTCCTCTCATCCAATTTTAATTTCCTCGTAACACATATTAACCTGAAATTATCTTCCTTGCTTGTTTACTTGATTATAATCTGTTATCAATATTATTCCAACTGGATTGGAAACCACAGTGAAGAAAAGAATAGCTTTTGTCTTATTCTCTCTGATATTCAGGTCTAGGTTAGTTCCTGTCACATTGTAGGTGCTTAATTTAATAACTTATTCTAATCTTAAAAACCTATTTGTATTATAATCTGCTTAAAATGAACCCTTAGTTGTAGGTGAATGAATCTAATTTAAAATAAAGGGAAAAGATTATTTTTCGATGCTAACAATCACAAAACACACATTTACAACTGTGCCTTCAGTTTGTTTCTTATTAAACAAAACATTAGTGCTTGATAAAAAAGTTATATTTACTTTTCCTGGAAGTATTTCCATTTGAATTATACAGAATTACCTGAAACAGTATAGGACATTCAGGATATAAATGAAGAAAAAAAATTGGATGCATCTCTTCTGCCAGATAAAATTTTTCCTCTTTGTATGTTAACATTTGATGAGCCTACCAAGGATAGAGTTTGGTTCTCTCTACCTGATCTGACAGTTAATTACTGTTTATCTGAGAAAGCTGGTTAAACTAAATTTTCTTTGCTCACAAATCACTTGTTTTAGATTAGACACTTCAAGTGTGAAAACTTTAAGTCACTAAATCCTTTAAGCGCAATATACTTTGCATAGGGTCCTTCCAGATGCTTATTTTTGTGATTATATTAATTAAAGGAGAAGATATAGGAGAGAAAGAGTAGAAGAAAAAAAAGGAGGAGGAAGAAAAAATGGAGAAGGAACGGGAGGAAAGATGAAGTAGATGATAGAAAAGCTAAAGCCACGTAACCTCCAGCTTACCTTGTGTACTGTAAAACCAGACTCATGGAGTTTTATCCTGCAGTCTCTTTACTTGCTATTCCTGGACTATATGAGCCTTACAGCACAATTTAGAAGGTTTTTTTATCTTTCCCCAGATACTGAATGAAGGGCCGACGCAATTTCACATTGTATAAAGCCTCCACCCGGGGCTCCAGACCCTTATTTTAGTGTCCCTTCCCTCAGTCAGTGTCTCCCATTTCCTGCTCATTCCCTCTCCCCTGATACTTGACAGCACGTATTATCGATTCGCACTTTAGATTCAGAGTATGTTTTTCCCCCATCTCCAACAAAACTGTGTTTTTCTCAATAACTTTAGGCCTTATATGAAGATAAAGCCTTAGAGTAAAATTGTTCTAATTACTTTGTCCAAACCTAGGGAAATGAAAGTGGAAAATGGAAGATTCAGAAGTCGTTCCCTATGCACACATATCCAGTTTCTTGATCGAAGAATAGCAAGGTTGGGAATTTATATTTCTGCATAAGAAGGTATCAGGTAATCAGTGATCATGTATAAAAATATTATTAGGGTGTTACAACACAGAAATGTATTTTCATTTCTTGGAACAAGTAAGAAATAGAATAAGCTTTATAAGAGCACTGCAGAAACATTGGCTGTTGTGAGCCTCAAGCCTTGCTGGCCTTCAAATTGGAGCCACACCATTAAGTATCCTGGTTCTCAGGCCTTTGAACTGGAACTATACCATCAGCTCTCCTGGAATTCCAGCTTGCTGACTCACTTGCATATCTTGGGACTTGTTCACTTCCATAATTGCATTAGATAATTTCTTATAATAAATTTCTTTGTATCTTGTATAATAAATGTGTATTTTATAAAATAAATCTATTAATATCTTATAAATCTGTATAGTTCTGTTTCTCTGTTGAACACTAAGGCTGTGGTATGTACAGTTAACCCATGAATAAAATGAGTTTGAACTACATGGGCCCACTTATATGTGGATTTTCTTCTGCCTCTGCCATGCCTAAGACGGTAAAACCAACCCCTCCTCTTCCTTCTCCTCCTCAGCCTACTCAATGTAAAGATGAGGATAGAGACCCTTATGATGATTCACTTTCACTCAATAAATAGTAAATATATTTTCTCTTCCTTATGATTTTCTAAATAATTTCCTTTCTCTTTCTCTAAATTATTTTATTTTAGGAATATAATATATAATATATACAATACATAAAGTATGTGTTAATCGACTGCTTATGCTATCAGTAAGCTTTCTGTTCAACGACATATTGTTAGTAGTTAAGTGTTCAGGGAGTCAAAATTTATGCACAGATTTTTAACAGCATCCACGGTTTGGTGAATCCAACCCCCCACCAATGTTGTTCAGGGGTCTACTCTGCATGTGTATGTAGAAGTACATACAAAATATATATGACACACAAGTATACCTCACTATCTCCCTTGTAACTAATACAATTATGTTTGCATAGAATTTCTCACCAAGAATAAGAATTTTAATGCATCTGAATTATGTCTATTAGGGACTACACTATGATACTCTCAGTTTTGACTATGGAGGTATTTGTAAAATAAATTTATAACGAGTCTATTCAATATAAATTGCCAGTTTCATTTTGTTTTGCAACCACTTCTTTAAGAACATTGTACCAAGACTGTTTCCTCAGGAAAAAAAAAAAATCTGATCTATCTACTTTTGCTTTTTAACTAAAATCACTAGTAGTTTGCTAACATTCACGTTAGCCAAATATGACTGATTATTTTTAACAGCTAATTCATTTAGAAAATTTTAGGCAATATTTTATTTCTACATTTTTTCTTGTTAAACAAAGTAAGGGCCTCAAATTGTACTTTTAAAAAAATTATTTTGTAATTATTTTGTATTTATAGGATATTGTAAAGAAATGCACATATTTATTTTGCAGCTTTCACTCAGTTTCCTTCTTGGTTAACATCTTGAATAAATTTAGTATTTTAAAACCAAGGAATTGATACTGAGACAATCCACAGAATTTATTCAAATTCCACTATTTATAAATGCACTGACCTTTTTCCCTTTCCCTGCCTTCATTCGTCCCTGTCTCTCTCTCTCTCATCCACTCTTTCTTTCTCTGTGTGTGTCTTTCTGTGTGTCTTTACATAGTTTTTATCATACACGTAGTTTTATGCTTCCCCTTTATAGCTACACCCATCCTCTCTTCTCCAAATTCCTAACTTAGCAATCACTTATCTGTTAATCTCTTCCCCATTTCTATAGTTATGTTACTTCAGAAATGTTAAGTAAATGTAATCATGCAGCATGTATCCTTTCGAGATTGGCTTTTTTCATAAAGTATAATTTTCTTAAGGTTCACCCACATTATTGTGTGCATCAATGTTTCTATTTTTTTGCTGAATTTGCAATATCTTATTGCCAAATATTAGTCTATGTTATTGAGGACTTTTGGGTAGCTTTACATATGCAGGACAACCCAAAGGCCTCCCTGCATTTTGGGAGCTGGAAGGTAGGGTGGGCCAATCTACCAGCATCAGCAAAACCCAGGCCAACTCAACTCTCATAAAAAAAACAAAAACAAAAACAAAAACCTTTTGTTTTTCAATCATGTATAAGCTTAATTTTACAATAAGAAACTCTGTCAAAATACATAAAGCATTATTGCACTTTGGACTAGAGATATTGGCTTCCTGTTATATTAGGAGGTGAACTTGTGTCACTGAAAAACTATTTCGATTCAAATTTTTCCCAAAGACCTAATGTTTAAATTCACTGTGATGGTTGATTTTGAGTGTCAGCTTGACTGGATTAAGATAGATAGCTACTAAAGTAGTAATTATTCTCAATGTTTCTGTAAGAACCAAGCCCCATCCCGCTTCTGAGGAGAGGAAAACCCAGGTGGTCTGGCATTTGATTAGAATTATTGTGCTGTCCCAGATGTGTCTGTGAGGGCATATCCCAAGGAGACTGGCATTTGAATACCAATTGAGAAGAAAAGATCTGCTAGCTCTCAATGTGGGTGTACACCATTTACTCAACTGGAGGCCTGGATGGAACAAAAAGGCAAAGGAAGGATGAATTATCATTCTCTGTTTAAGATGGATGCTCCTCTTTTTTTGTCGTTGGATATCAGAATTCTAGGTTCTCCAGTCTTTGGACACCAGGGCCAGCAGCTTCCTAAGCTTTCAGGCCTTCAGACTCAGACTGAGTTATATCATTGGCTTTCTTGGTTCCAAAGCCATCGGACTTGGACTGAACCATGCTACCAGCTTCCCTGGTTCTCCAGCTGGCAGGTGATCTAGCATGAGACTTCTCAGCTTCTATACTGAGTGAGCCAAATTCCCTAGTAAATAATTTCCCATCTCTCTCTCTCTCTCTCTCGAGAGAGAGAGAGAGAGAGAGAGAGAGAGATAGATAGATAGATAGATAGATAGATAGATAGATAGATAGATAGATATAGGTCTGTCTGGAAAGTATCCAGCCATGTAACATGAGAAATGGAGACATTTATTGAAGAAGACACAAGATATAAGACATAGAACAATGATGTCTCTCCTCAATCCCCTTCAAAGTAGGCACCTTGAGACTTCACACAGTTCTCCCAGCATCTCTTCAACTGTTCAAAACATTCTGCAAAGTTCTTTTTGAACTCACCATCAGCTGCCTTGTTGTATTTTCCTGAATCTCATCCATGGTCTGAAATCTCTTCCCTTTGAAAGGTGATTCTAGTTTTGGGAAAAGCCAGAAGTCACAAAAGTTTGATGTGTTGCCAAGAAATTGTAGGAGACATGATGCATGGTGGGTGTGTTTTCATGATGAAGCTGCCAATCACAAGTTGCTCATAGCTGCAGCTGTTTTCATCACATTGCATCTTTCAACCAGTGAAGGACATTGAGAACATTAATAACATTACTTATTAATTGGCCTGGAAGAGGGTACTCATGATGGGCACCACCTTCCCCATCGAAAAACACAGTTAACACAGTGTTGATCTTGCTTTGACTTTGCCACACCTTCTTAGGGCGTGGAGAACCAGGTGACTTCCACTGGGACTATCAGACTTTCCTTTCTAGATCATAGCCATAGAGCCATGATTCATCTCTGGTCATGATTTTTTGAGGAAATTTGGTTCATTGGTAGCAGTTTGAAGCAAGTCATTAGCAAATACACAATGTTCCTTCTGCTCTCATATCAGAAGCTGCGGAATGCTTTTTGCCAGGACACATTTCACTCCAAGATCCTTCATCAAAATCTTGAACACAGTTTTTGAAATCCCCAGATTAACTTCATTTTTCACACTGTCACTTGCTGATCTGTGTTTATTGCAGTCCATACATGTTCAACATTCTCAGGTGTTCTGCTTCTGGCAGGTCTTCCAGAATGTGGATCATTTTCAACAGATTTTTGACCATCTTTGAAGGGTTTGTACCACACTTTTATTTGCACTACATTCATTGCAACCTCCCCAAATGCCATCTGAATCATCAGAACAATTTCCATGGAGAAATGTTCGAGTTTAAGCAAAATTTGATGCAGATTCATTGCTCTACTCTCTCAGTCATTTTGAATGTGACAGCAACACAGTACACGTGATCACTCAACGCCATCTAGCACCTCATTGATTAGTAAGATGAAGATATCATTGTCACACATGCGCATTACAGTCCACTCTCCTTGGCAGCTAGATGACATCGATGTTTACAGTGTTCTCATTATATTAACAATGGCTGGATATTTTTTTGGATATATATTCCTGCACCAGCTCAGAAGATGCATAGAAGGAGAGAATGAGTACCAATTTTGCACTATATACCGATAACTCTTTTATCCCTAGGTTTGTTGTTGTGTTGGTTTATAATTTCTATTTCACTTCATACCCAGCGAATGCTAAGTAATGAATCATTCATTAGAGTTATCCCTGCCAGAAATGCTTGCTCCTGTATTATGCACATAAACAGCAATGATCCACTTATAGACAAGGCTCACTTCTCTAAGAGGGTATGTCAAAATTGTTCTATCTACAATCCCCATCTCTTATAATACGTAGCTCTTTTGTTTGTTTTCTTCCAGTCTAGATCCATTTTCTTATTCCATTTTTTAAAATAATTTGTGCACATTATAATCATATTTTAAAGCAAATGCAATAAAACCATAATACAGACATAAAGGGAATAAAAAGGGAAATGATGGGATGAACAACTGTTAAGGTAGGAGAAATATGTTGGGAGTGAAATAAAGATAAATGTTAGGCTGCAGAAAGCTACCACAATTTGCCCAATATTTGTCTTTTAGCTTCTTTGTGACTGTGAAAAAGGCAAACAGAAGTAATAGGTTATATAAACTTTGCTACAAAATGAATCCTTCCAGATCTCCAATATACCAAACCCTAAATTTTGTTCTAAAGAGTAATGTCTCTAATTCTGGAAAATCCTCAGCTATTATTACATATCTTTAGAGCTTCAATTCTGAGTAAAGTCTTCAACCCTTGTGTCCTAGTTAACTAATAGGAGCTTTGTCATCCCAGAGTTTGGACAGTTCATGTCGCATTTGTCACTTTCTAATTGGTTTTCTTTTCTTCCTACATTAATCTTCCAGTCCTGTGCTTTTTAATTTTTTTATGGGAGTTACTAATTTATGTCTTTATCTCTAAATAATGTATGTTTTAAATTATTTTCTGGCTGTTCCACAAAATTAATTTCTTCTGGAGTGACTTCATTACTCGTTTGTTGATCACTTATCAGTTATTTTCAAAGAAGAATTTGTCATATATTTAAGAATTATGGTTGCCAGACTCATTTTTAGTGGTAGCTTAATAATAATGCTAATAAAACATTATTTACAATATAATCATAATATTAAGTTATGTTATTACTATTATCTTTCTTCTCTTTTCTTTTATTCCATGTTCATTAATTTTTTCCTGCCTAGAAATATTTGCCTTTCTTCAGAAATTTCCTATTTCCTCATCCTGTAACAAGGTTAAGCATGACATTTTATTTTCCCACAGTAATATTGGAATATTTTCAATCTATCCATAAAACTTATTGGAAGTATCATTTAATTACAGATAGAAAAATTCTGTATAGCTTCCAAAATTCCTGCTTCCAGGCTTGTAGAAACCATTGGCCATAGAAAGTAATCAGCAACAGTAAATTTATAGCTTCCACGTACAGCTGGAGTCTCACATTCTATCAATGTGCTTGGATTTGTGCTCCCATCTTAATGGAGCTTTTCCAGTACTTACTTTTTGACATACAACACTCAATCTAACAGCTACCACTGCCTGCCGCTGACCTAGTATGTTTGTGGTTGATGCTTTTGAGCCTTTTGTGCAGTTTTTTCTCTTGCTTTGATATTTTTGCCTCATTACTATGTTGTTAAATAGCGTATGTATTTGTCATTTTTTTCCCAGAAGTTTCAGCTGACTTGACTCTGTTTATTTAGTATTCGTGTATATTTTTTTCATAAAAACTATGACAAAATACAAAAAGTAAAAAAAAAAAAACTATCCCAACACATTGTACATGAGAAATATGTTTACATTTGTCCTCTAAGCTCTTCTCAGCCTAATCATGTACCATTAATTATGATAATCATCTTCATTACAAGATAAATAAATGTTACAATACTTTCTTTCACATAGAGATCTTGTTTATAACTAAAATATGTTTAATTTATTCCTTGTAATTAGAGAAGTTGCATTTCTATTGCTACTCTTCTTTGGTCTTTTTCAGTAGAAATAACATTATTTAAGACTAGACTTAGAGTCATTAAAAATACATTATAAGAGTGTTCCTGTTTCTCAACATCCTTGCCAGCATTTGCTGTTTTGGGATTTTATGATAGAGGCTGGTCTCACTGGGGTTAGGTGATATCTCCTTGTGATTTTGATTTACATTTCTCTAATAATTAGAGATGT
>CAUYSK010075169.1:0-53478 GCA_963575035.1 Avahi laniger
TGTAGTCCCAGCTACTTGGGAGGCTGAGACAGTAGGATTGCTGGAGCCCAGGAGTTTGAGGTTGCTGTGAGCTAGGCTGATGCCACGGCACTCGCCCCAGGCAAGAGAGTGAGACTCTGTCTCAAAAAAAAAAAAAAAATAATTATTCAGGGTGAAATAAGCCAGACAAAAGGTGTACACAGTAGTATAGTTCCATTTATATATAATTCTGGAAAATGCAAACTAATCTATAGTGACAAAAAACAGATCAGTGGTTGCCTAGGCAAGGGGGCAGCGGTGGTAAGGAGCAAGAGGGCGGGGGATGAGGAAACTCTGGGAGGTGACAGATATGTTCATTATCTTGATTACGATGATGGTTTAGTGGATATATTAATATATATCTCAAAAGTTATCAAATTGTATACTTTAAATATTAATATATGCAGTTTCTCATATGTCAATTATACCTCAATAAAGGTGTTGGAAAAAGGATTCTTAAATGACAGCTCAATATTCATTGTATGGCTGTATTTAGCAATATTCTCTTTGATTACCTCCAAACTTTTGGCATTATCTTTGTTCATAAACCTTTGAATATGTTTTAAGTTATTTTCTTAGGATAATAAATTCCTCAAAGTGGAATTACTGAGGAAAAAATTCTTAGGTTTGTTTTTAAAGCAATAACAAAACCAAAAACAGGCTAGGCGCAGTGGCTCACACCACACCCATAATCCTAGCACTTTGGGAGGCCGAGGCGGGAGGATCACTTGAGGCTCGGAGTTCAAGACCAGCCTGAGCAACATAGCAAGACGCCATCTCTACAAAAATAGAAAAAAAATTAGTTGGTCATGGTAGTACACTCCTGTAGCCCCAGCTACTTGGGAGGCTGAGGCAGGAAGATTGCTTGAGCTTGGGAGTTTGAGATTGCAGTGAGCTATAATGATGCTACTGCACTCTAGCCAAGCAACAAAGCAAGACCCTGTCTCAAAAAACACAAAAAAACAAAACAACCCATGATATACATTGACAAATTGCTTTCCATAAAGGTTATGTCAATTTACACTCCTACCAGCACTGTATGAATAACAGTCTTGGATCATTTTAAAGAATTTTATGTTCAAAATTAACTGAAGATTTCATTAACTCACTACTCTGCTTTCTGAGCAACTCTTACTAATGCTATTGCTCTGCTCTAAAATAGTCCAAAATTACTTACCTCTTGCTCAATTATCCTTAATTTTTGCTTGTTGCTATGCTCTGTCATTGCTTGATTTCATAAGCATTATTCCTTCTTTTAAAAAATATGTTTTTTTCTTTTTTTTGAGACAGAGTCTCACTCTCTTGCCCAGGCTAGAGTGCCGTGGCTTCAGCCTAGCTCACAGCAATCTCCAACTCCTGGGCTCAAGTGATCCTTCTGTCTCAGCCTCCTGAGTAGCTGGGACTACAGGCATGCGCCACCATGCCCGGATAATTTTTTCTATATATTTTTAGCTGTCCAAGTAATTTCTTTCTATTTTTTAGTAGAGACAGGGTCTCGCTCTTGCTCAGGCTGGTCTCGAACTCCTGAGCTCAAACAATCCGCTTATCTCGGCCTCCCAGAGTGCTAGGATTGCAGGTTTGAGCCACCGCGCCCGGCCTTAAAAAATGTTTTATAACAGCTTTACTGAAACGTAACTCACATACCATACAATTCATCCATTTAAAGTGTATAATTTAACGGCTTTAGTATATTAACAAAGTTCTGCAACTATTATCACAATCAATTCTAGAATATTTTTATTACAGCAAAAAGAAACTATACCAATTAACAGTCAATCCTCATTTCCGCTTCAAATTCACAAGCCCTAGGCAACCACTAATCTACTTTCTGTCTCTATAGATTTGCCTATTCCGGACATTTCATATAAATAGAATCAATACAGTATATGATCTTCTGTAACTGGCTTCTTTTGTTTAGCACATTTTCAAGGTTCATCCATATTGTAGCATATATCAGTACTTCATTCCTTTTGTAATGACAAATAATATTCCTTCATATGATATACCACATTTGGCAATTCAATGGAAAAAGTAGACTATTCAACAAATGGTATTAAAACAATTGGACAGCCATATGCAAAAACATCAACCTGGATCTAAACCTTATCCAAAAATTAACTCAAAATGGATTCCATATCTAAATGTAAGACATAAAACTGAACACCTTTTAGAAAGCAACATAGGAGAAAATCATTATCATCAGTGGTTAGGCAAAGATTACGTAGACATGACACCAAAAGTATGATCCATTAAAAAAAAAGAATTTGTATCCAGCATATATAAAGAACACTCAAAACTAAAGAATAAGAAAACAAATGGCCCAATTTTTAAGATGGGCAAAACCTTAAAATACAACCCAGCAATCACACTCCTGGGTATTTATTCCAGAGAAATGAAAATGTTATGTCCACACAAACCTATACACAAATGATCATAGCAACCTTATTTGTAATGTCCAAAAACTTGAAACAACCAAAATGTCCCTCTATAGTTGAATGGTTAAACATACTGTGATACATTCATACCATGGAATAACTACTCAGCAATAAAAAGCAATGAACTATTAATACATGCAACAACTTGGATGGATCTCAAGAGTATTATGCTGAGTCAAAAAAGCTAATCTCAAAATGTCACATACTTTATGATTCCATTTATATAATATTCTCAAAGTGACAAAAGAATGGAGACAGAAAACAGATGACTGGTCGTCAGGGGTTAGGGATGGTTGGAGGGAGGTGCATGGATGTGACTATAAAGTGGTAGCACAAGGGAGATATTTGAGGTATGGAATAGTTCTGTATCTTGCCTGTGGTGTTGGTTACACAAATCACAAGTGACAATATGGTATAGAACTATACACACACATTATAGTAATGTCAATTTCTAGTTTTTTATTTCAGGATATTATGGGGGTACAGATGTTTAGGTTACGTATGTTGCCCTTAACCCCCTCCACCCCGCCAAGTCCGAGTTTCAAGTGTGTCCGTCCCTCGGATGGTGCGCATCGTACTCTTTGTGTATGCATATACCACTGTAGTTATGTAAGATGTAACTATTGGAGGAAACTGGGTGAAGGGTACATGGGACCTCTCTATGCTATCTCTGCAGCTTCCTGTGAACTTATAATTATTTCATAATAAAAAGGTTATTTTTAAATAGCAAAAAACTTGAACAGGCACTTCACTAAAGAGGATATACAGATGGCAAATAAGCCCGTGAAAAGATGCTCAACATCATTAGCCATTAGGGAAATGCAAATTAAAGCCACAATGAGATACCACTACAAACCTATTAGAATGGCTAAAATAAAAATTAGTGACAATGCAAACAATATTTTGTTGTTTAGAATGCCAACTAGTACAGACACACTGGAAAACAGTTTGGCAGTTTTTTAGAAAATTAAAAACATACACTTACCATATGGCCCAGCAAGCCCACTCCTAGGTATTTATCCTAGAGAGACGAAAACTTACATTCATCCAAAAATCTATACATGAATGTTCATAGCAGCTGTATTCATAAATGACAAAAACTGGAAACAACTCAAATGTCCCTGAATTGGTGAATAGATAAACAAATGATAGTACATCCATAAAATGGAATTCTTCTCAGTAATAAAAGGGAAAGGACTATTGATATATGCAATAACATGGGTGAATCTCAAAGGCATAGTGCTCAAAAATCTCAAATGGCTATATACTGTATGATTCTATTTATATGCCATGTTCTAAAAGATAAAACTATAGTGATAGAGAACAGATCAGTGATTTCCAAGGGTTAGGGGTTGGGGGAGGATATGACTCTAAAGTAGGGGTCATAATCTAGGCCAGGGATGGGGAAACTGTGGCCTTAAGCCCACATGTGGCCTTCTAAGTGCAGCCTTAAGTGCAGCCTTTTGACTGAATCCAAATTTTACAAAACAAATCCTTTTTATTTTTATTAATACATTTTTGTTTGTATTTTATATTTTTATTTCATTTTTAAAATAAATGTATTTAAAATACCAAAGAATAAAATGAGTTTCAATGAAATGATCCTTCCAGACTGACCAGCACAATTAGAACACTAGTAAGCCATAGGGCTAAATTGATGACTGCTACACTCATGATTTAGCTCTAACTTCCCCCGCCTGATGGGCGCCACTACTGTAGGAGGTTGGTTGGTGAGAGTTTATGGGGGTCAAGTACACCAGTCTGTTATCACTGTTTGACAGTGGTGACTGTGTTTCTGTTTGAAGTGGAATTTGTGAATAGTTGCACAGCTCGATAGTATTTTTGAATTCCATCTGCTTAACAGCCCATCATGTCAAAGAAGACCAAGAGAATGCTGAAGGAAGAAAACAGATTTTTAAATAAGGACTGGGAATTGCAATATTATCTTGATTCTGCTAAAGATAAGATGATTTACTTGATTTGTGATACTGCAATATCAACATTAAAGAAATTCAATGCTCACGAGCATTATAATACTCATAAGGACCACAGATATTTTAAATTAGAGAGGCACAAAAGGTTGTATTGCAGAAATTAAAAGATGAAAAGCAAAAGCAAAGACAATTCTTTCAAGCAGCAATAAGACCTGGAAGTAATGCCGGTAAAGCGACTTATAAAGTAGCTTATATATCATATTGGGGAAAAAGGGAAGCCATTCAGTGATATAGAAATTGTGAGAGAATGCATTCTCGAAGTTGTAGGATGCTTAGACCCCGGTAACATTTCGAACAACTGTGTCTTTCGAGGAGAACCATAACTGATGGGCAGCATGAATTAGCCTTCAACTTGACAGAACAACTTCATGTAATACTTCAAAAGGAAAATATATATTATTCAATCACTTTGGATGAATCAGCTGATACTACTGACTCAGCACAGGTTTTATTATTTCATTCGGGTCCTAACAGAAGATTTTCTTTGCTACAAAGAGTTACTTGCTTTGGGCACTCTTGCGAACAGAACACCGGGAATAGATATCTTCAATGACTTTCAAGATAAATGTTGTGAAGTTGGTCTGAATTTGGTAAATTCAGCGAGTGTATGTATAGACAGGGCACCTTCTGTGACAGGAAAACATGAAGGGTTTATTGCACAGATAAAAAATGTATTAACAGATCTAGATGCACCCATTTCTTTTCACGGTATCTTGCATTAGCAAAATCTCTGTGCTAAAGCTACTATTTTAAGTGACACTTAACAAGTTATAAGTATTGTTAATTATATTCCTGCAAATGTAACACGACATGTTTCGTAACATGCTAAAATTGAACAGATGAGGTATTCAGTGTGGATTTATTGTATCATTCTAAAGTATTCAGTGTGGATTTGCTATATCATTCTAAAGTGCATTGGCTATCACAGGGACAGGTGTTAGCCAAAATGTTATCTCTGCGAGAACAGAGAGTTAAATTTTGTGAAGAACAGAATCAGCAATGTGAATTATTGCAAGAAGATTTCTATAGGAACGCAGCATTTCTGTGTTATATTATGTCAAATCAAAACAGCTTGAATATTTCTTTGCAAGGTAAAACTAAGTCTATATATGATATGTGGCAAAAAAACCCAAACATTTTGGAAAAAAGCTATCTTTTTCAAAACACTTCTTCTTCAAAAGGAAATTTCGGATGAACATTTTCCCCAATTAGCAAAGGTCACTGATAAGCAGGATGATATATGTGAATCGTTTGAAGCATACGCAGCTGTAATAGACCTATTAATTGGAGAATACAATGAAAGGTTCACTGACTTTGAGAATCATGACATCAGCATTCCAGTCTCACCTAGTTGATATCACCAAGACACCTAAAGAACTACAGATGGAATTGATTGAGCTCTCAGATGACATTTAAAAGTCATTGTTTGATGCTAAGAAAGATCCAACGGAAATATGGAAAAATGCAGAATACCCACGCCTTTGGCAACATGTGCGAAAAATGCTTTCTTGCTTTTTAATCACTTATTGCTGCGAATCTACATTCTCCTGCCTAACCCAAATCAAGACACCCTTAAGGTCACAAATGACTGATACCCATCTAGAGGATCAACTGAAACTGTGGACCTCCATACTGCAATCAAATATTCAAATGCTTTCCAACAAAAAGCAGATACAACAAAGTCATTAAAAGGTTAGTTAAATTCAAAATTGACAAATAATTTTCATTTTTTGAAATTATTAGGTACATAGTAGTTAGATCTTTACAAAATAATGTACATTTTTAAGTATATCTAATTGAAATTTCTTGAATGTGGCCTTATTTGATCATAGCTAAATGAATACAGCCTTCCAGTATGAAAAGGTTCCCCACCTTTGTTCTAGGCGTTGTGGGCCACATATGATCTCTGTCACATATTCTTCATTTTTATTTGTTGTTTTCGTTCTTTTTACAACCTTTTAAAAATGTAAAAAACATTCTTAGCTTCTGGGCCCTAAGAAAACAGGCCACAGACCAGATTTGACTTATGTGTAGTTTGTCAACCCCTGCTTTAATGACAGAGTTTGAGAGAGTTGGGGGGTGGGGGAATGTGATATAATTGTTCCTTATCCTGAATGTGGCATGGTTACGGGAATCTATAAATGTGTTAAAATCCACAGAAGTGTATGTGCACAAAATGTCAATAACATTGTATGTTAATTACAAAAAAACCCAGTGACATATCAAATGAGTTTATCTCTGTCACAAGAAAGATTAAAAATTGTCTTTTCCTAAGATACAGAGATCAAGAAATCTTTTAAAAGATAGCTGGGTGTGATGGCACTCACCTGAGGCTGAGATGGGAGGATTGCTTGAGGCTAGGAGTTCGAGGCTACAATTCACTAGCTATGATCACACCTATGAGTAGCCACTACACTCCAGCCCGGGCAACACAGCAAGACCCCATCTGTAATTAATAAATAAATAAATAAATAAAACACATGGCTTCTATCTATTCTATTTATAAAATTGTTTACGGCAGTAATTCCCTTGATTAAAATGGCAGCCTTGTGTGATGAGATAATGAATTCAGTTCTAAGGACCATGACAACTGTTTCTTTGAGGACAGAAAGGCAAGTGTTAATTATTCTCTATTATAAAGAGATAAATGTATTTATCATTGACGATAATGCCCAGTTTATTAGCTGAGCAATGAGCATTTAAGCTCTAAGCAGTATGTGAGTTTCAGCCTTTAAATAGCAATTCAATCTGTATTGTTTTCAAATAAGGTACCCTTGTCAGTGTCAAATTATAACTTGTGTTATAGAGAATATGACCTTTCTTAAGTTTTCCAAACTAGAGGAGAGAATCTAACATTTAGTTGAATCCTCTGGATAAGAGGGTCACTGTGCCACAGCAGCTTCACTTTTCCCTAGGCCTTGGTTACTGTCACAGAGAATATTCAGCATATTGTATAAAAAACATTGAGAGGACTTCTGTGGTCTGGCCAAATGAATACAATTTTAATGCTTCTCTAAAAATAATCTTTAAGAAATTAAAAATATTTAGTCTTTAATAGTGATTCTCACAGTGGTACACATAGGGTTGGGAATGCTTTAGGAAATTACATGGCCTAGTAACTAGAATCACTGCCTTGGTGAGCCCTGTGAAAAACAGTGTAGAACCTTTGATCTAGGCAGTCCTTCAAACTAGTATATTTATCAAGCATGTTCAGGTAAATGTGCAGCAGATAATAGAAATCTTTCCCTACATTTTACTCTGGATACAAAGGGATTTCAAATGTAAGCATAAAATATGGAGCATAAAAGGACAATGTATTTCTGTGTCCCCATAGGATGGTGTCATGCCATTGGCTAGCTTGGCATTTCTCTTTGTATTTTTTTTTTTTTTTTGAGACAGAGTCTCATTCTCTTGCCTGGGCTACAGTGCCGTGGCGTCATCCTAGCTCACAGCAACCTCAAACTCCTGGGCTCAAGCAATCCTCCTGCCTCAGCCTCCCGAGTAGCTGGGACTACAGGCATGCTCCACCATGCCCGGCTAATTTTTTCTATATATTTTTAGTTGTCCAATTGATTTCTTTCTAATTTTAGTAGAGAGGGGGTCTCGCTCTTGCTCAGGCTGGTCTCGAACTCCTGAGCTCAAACAATCCGCCCACCTCGGCCTCCCAGAGAGCTGGGATTACAGGTGTGAGCCACCGCGCCCGGCCCTCTCTGTATTTCTTTAGGCACCGTCTCTTCTCATGGTCCCCAAGTGCTGCCCCACGCTCCAAACCAAGTGCTTGTACCTATGTGACAAATTGTTTTTCTCTTTATGCCCATAAAAATATGTTCATGCAGCAAAAATTTACTGAGCTCCTACTATGTGCCAGGTAACAGTCTGTGCTTGGGATACATAACCAAAGGAAACAAACAACAGTCCCTGCCCTCATAGAGCTTGCATTCTAATGGGGGGAGATAGACAACAAATAACAGACACAATAAATAAGCAAATTATATAGTATATTAGATACATTTGGATTGTCTAAGGTAACTGGTTAGCTATCTTTGCTAAGTTGTTGTAACTCTCCTCTTTTGCATCATCAATTTTACCCTCTCTACTGGACTACTCTATCAGTGTACCTGAAATGAAGCTATTATTCTTCTAATCTTAAAAGGAAGCCCTCTCTTGATTTCACTCTGTTCCCATCACAGCAGTCAGAGTGATCCTGTTAAAAATAAATGTCAGATGGTGACACTCCTCCAAACCTTCCCATACCTCTCCAACTCACTCAAAGTCAAGTTCTAAGACCTCACAATGGGCTGGGAATGAGCTGCCTTCACATACCTGTCTAACTTCATCACTTCGGCCACACTGGCCTGCTTATAATTCATCCAACACATTAGACAAGCTCCTGTCTCAAGATTTTGACATTTAGGCCGGGCGTGGTGGCTCACGCCTGTAATCCTAGCACTCTGGGAGGCTGAGGCGGGCGGATTGTTTGAGCTCAGGAGTTCGAGACCAGCCTCAGCAAGAGCGAGACCCTGTCTCTACTAAAATTAGAAAGAAATTAATTGGCCAACTAAAAATATATAGAAAAAATTAGCCAGGCATAGTGGCGCATGCCTGTAGTCCCAGCTACTCGGGTGGCTGAGGCAGAAGGATCACTTGAGCCCAGGAGTTTGAGGTTGCTGTGAGCTAGGGTGACGCCACCCACGGCACTCTAGCCCGGACAAAAGAGTGAGATTCTGTCTCAAAAAAAAAAAAAAAAACAGATTTTTGGCATTTACTCTTTCCTCTGCCTGGAATACTCTTTCCCCAGATACCCTCATTAGATATTACCTAATGTTACCTTCTTATTAATTCCCACACTACCACAACGACCCCGGCCATAACATCCTATCCTCTTCCTGGTTTTATTTTTTTCTCTTTAGTACTTAACATTATTGATATACGTCTTTTTATATCTATACTTATATTTTACAACTTTATTAATCTTGTTTTAATTTGCTTTTCCCACCAGAATATAATCTTTTGCAGGTAGGAATTTTTGTCTGTTTTGCTTTCTTTCATCTCAGTGTTTAGAACCATCCCTGGCACATAGTAGGTGCTGCATAAGTATTTTAAATGAATCATGTTTCCTACTCTAGTTGTGTTTCAATAGGGAACTGTTGGCTGAATATTGTGCTTTAAGGCCTATAATGCTGATCACTGGGCAAATATTTTTGACAAACTATTTCTTCCACATCATTCAATTGCAGCCTTTTGATATCAATAGATATAACTTTAAATAATAATAAAAAATATTATCTGTCAGATCCCCATTCAATGTGTTTATGGGAGTTGTAAATGTGGGTTCCTTCTTCTTCAGACTGTAGATCTTGATGAGCCAGAGGTTGGTTTGTTTTGTTTACATATGTATTATTCTTTCTCTTCTCAACAATTCATTTGTGATCTCTTTCCTTCCTTGCTTCATTCACCTTGTTACCCAACTCCCCACCCTAAAAAATTTAGGAGACTGGCTGATATCCAGGAAAACTAATCTTTTACTGTAATCTCCTTTTCAGTGTTATCTCAATTTTGAACAAACTTAAGTGAAATAAGTATTTCTTAGATACAGATAGTATTAGACATACAGTTTTGTTCATCAAACTCTGCTTACTATAAATCTCTCTGTTAACAACATGTATAACTTGCATTGGTAGGATGAAGAAGGAAGCAGGAGGCTTTTGGAACTAGCATCTGTGTTCCTCAAATATCAGAATTGCTTGATGGTGTTAATGAGGCACTTGCCTATTAATTTGAAATTGGATTTTCAAGTTATTTGGATATCATGACTTTGGAATATATTTTTAATTTTCCTGAGTAAAACCTTTAATTAATCTTCCATAATTTTAAAGCATAACCAGCTATTATGGCATTTAATTGGAATATACTAGGCTGTCAGAAAGAAATCTGAAACTAGAAATTTGATTTAAAAATTAAGATTTGCTTTCTAATGTATTTATATTAAAAATATTTTATAAATGTGTGAGTTTCCTTCTATGGCTCTTAAATAAAATGCAATGACTTTAGAAGTATATGCCCTACTTTTTCATTATGGAGGTTCAGTATTTAACAGAAATCCTTTTTGTTAATCCTTACTTTTTAAATTATTTATAATTTTTAAAAAGTTACTCTCAGCTAATGAATTGGAGATACACTTCCACATTAGATACCATTAAGTTATTAAATGTACTAGGGATTTTTAAAGGTTTTAAATGCATGATTTTAAACTTTTGGGGATTTGAAGACAAAAGGATAAAGTTATCTGTGGAGAAATTTAAGATATTACACGATGGCGGAAATAAAAGTCTTGGGATAAGAATAGTGTACGTGGAGGAGGGCTTGAAATATCCAAAAGACCAACATTTTACTTTTTCAAATGGAAATTCCCTGTTTTAGTCACTGAGAATTCTAGTCACACAGCATGCCAGATTTTAAAATATTTATTTTTAAAATTGAATCTATATATTTACTGTCTTATAAATCATCTTATGGTTCAAAAGCACAGTTATTTGTTTCAAAAGTATCCACCTAGAGTCTCTAGATTACTTTTATTGGTTTTAAATTTGTTAGACTTTATTAACTTAATTGAGTAACACTTGCACTTAGGTCATGAGCATTCACTTACTTTATCTGTCTACTAATGGCAGTTGTGAGTAAAATCCACTCTCAAGGTCTTCCTCCTTTAACAGAGAATACACTATAATAACACGTCTCATTATCTCACCGTGATAAAAACTTCAAGCATTTTATTTGAAGGATTCAAATTACATCTGTTGCAACACCAGTGCATTAGCTCATTAATCTTCTTTCTTTCCCATCCATAACTACCTGCATGCAATATGACTGTAAGTTCCCTAACGTAACTTAATTTTCATTAAATTAAAAAAAAAAAGAAATTAGCAAGTTAAAGTAGTAGCTGGAATAGTAAAGGTGAAGAGTGTCATTTTTTTCCTGCCACCTGATGCACAGAAGATTTTGTCCAACAAAAGTGATTATCACTCCCCACACACACACATCCCTGTCATAGTCCCCAGATTTGACATACTTCACTTTTGTTCTTTGGTTTCCCATTTTTGTGTTCATGTTATTCAGCTTCTAGCTTTCTTTTAATAAGAGTTATTTGTACAACAAAACTAGATGATAAATTATCCCCCTCAAAAAACAAAATATGAGCAAGTAGGAACAAACCAGTGACAGCTACAATGTGTACAGTATTGGCATATGTGCAGAAAGATACTTAGGGAAGCAAAAAGGCATCTCACTGACCTTAGAACAACAAAATAACTGATAGGTACTCACTGAAAGCTCAGAGAGCCAAAGTAAGAACAGGGGCTAAAACTGTAGGGGAAAACCCTAATGGCCATGGTCTGTAATAAGGTCTAAGAGAGCTAAAATAGTCTGGGTCACATAAGCTCTTAGAACTAACCAGCTAAACCATCCTTTGAAGATAAAGATCCACACTGAGGAGATCTGCTGACCATTATGAATTGAACAGGATAGTGACAATAGAGACAAAGGAAAGAACAGGTCCAGAAAAAGTAAGGGGGGGGGCGCAGAATAGATCTCAGAAATTAAGCCACCATTTTTTCTTTTTTTTTTTGAGACAGAGTCTCACTCTTTTGCCCGGGCTAGAGTGAGTGCTGTGGCATCAGCCTAGCTCACAGCAACCTCAAACTCCTGGGCTCAAGTGATCCTACTGCCTCAACCTCCCGAGTAGCTGGGATTACAGGCATGCGCCATCATGCCCGGCTAATTTTTTCTATATATTTTTAGTTGTCTGGTTAATTTCTTTCTATTTTTAGTAGAGCCGGGGTCTCACTCTTGCTCAGGCTGGTTTCTAACTCCTGAGCTCAAACAATCTGCCCGCCTCGGCCTCCCAGAGTGCTAGGATTACAGGCGTGAGCCACCGCACCTGGCCTAAGCCACCATTTTTTGACACTTCACAAAAACAACAGAAGAGAGCTATAGCCATAAAGTTATAAAATTCATACCTCCCTTCTCAAAGTTCAAGAAAATTAAATTCACTTGAAAATAAACAACATGATAGAATAAAGGACAAAAACCACATGAACATCTCAACAGATACAGAAAAAGCATTTCACATTCATAATATAAACTCTTAAAAAAGAATAGAAGGGAACTTCTTCAACCTGAGAAAGAGCATCTACAAAAAAACCTGCAGTTAACATCATACTTAATGGTGAAAGATTAGACATTTTCCTCCAAGATTGGGAACAAGGCAAGGATGCCCAATCTTGCCACCTCTATTCAACATTGTATTGGAAGTACTAGCCAGTGCAATCAAACAAGAAAAATAAAAGGCATCTAGATTATTAAGAAGTAAAACTGTCTTTATTTGCAGATGACATGATCCTCTATGTAGAAAATCCTAAGGAATTCATTCACACACACACACAACCATTAGAACTAATAAACTAGTTCAACAAAGTCACAGGACACTATGTAAATATACAAAAATCTGCCGGGCGTGGTGGCTCATGCCTGTAATCCTAGCACTCTGGGAGGCCAAGGAGGGTGGATCACTCAAGGTCAGGAGTTCGAGATCAGCCTGAATAAGAGTGAGACCCTGTCTCTACTAAAAAGTAAAAAGAAAATGGTCTGGAAAACTAAAAAAAATAAATAAAAAATATATATATATATAAAATTAGCCGGGCATGGTGGCGCATGCCTATAGTCCCAGCTACTCGGGAGGCTGAGGCAGGAAGATCACTTGAGCCCAGGAGTTTGAAGTTGCTGTGAGCCAGGCTGACACCACGGCACTCTAGCCTGGGCAACAGAGCCAGATTCTGTCTCAAAAAAAAAAAAAATATATATATACAAAAGTCAATTGTATTACTATTTATGAGCAATGAATAATCCAAAAGTGAAATTAAGAAAACAATTGTATTCACAATAGCACTAAAAAGAATAAAATACTTAAAAATAAATGTAACATTCTGATTCAAGCAGTAGAGACAAAAAAAAAAGAAAAGAATAAATTTAACAAAGTAAGTGTAAGACATCTACACTGAAAATGTAAAAACACTCATGAGGGAAATTAAAGAAGACCTAAACAAATGGAGAGACATCCCATGTTCATGGATTAGAAAACTCAGTATTAGTAATAAGGCAATTCTCCCCAAATTGATCTGTAGATTAACACAATCTCTATCAAATTTCTAATAGAATTTTTTGTGGAAATTACAAGCTGATTGTTGGGAGACAGTTCTCCATAGATATTTTGTAGTTGCATGGTCTAGGTCTTCTGAACAAAGAACATGCTTGAACAGCAAAGCCCTTAGAAGCTAGAGATTTAGAGATGTGTCTCCCCAGTAGACATTTGCTTACATTTCAAGGTAATAAACCTAGAGACCTTCCACTCCTCTACCCAGAGAAGATTTGTTTACATTCCAGAGTAAAGATGAAGTCATTCTCTCTCTCTTCCTAAAGGGGAGGGTACGCAGATGTGCCAGCAAACTTTATATAAGTTCAGAGTCTTCTAATTTGGTGGGGGGAGGGGGGGTTCTCTTGTAGTGAAACCCACTGCATGTGCAGGTAAACATCTGGCCCTCATTTGTGTTGCCCTGCGGACAACTGGATCATGGGAAATGGATGCAAGATGCTACACAGGGGTCTGATGTCTTCTGTCAGTATACGTATGTAAAACTGTGACAAACTAACTTGTTAGCTTGCAAGTAGGGTAAAATCTCAGACTCTTCAGTTTCTGACTTCACACTGATCCTTAAGTTAAATGGAATAGACCCAGTATAGCCAAAACAATTTTGAAGAAAATGTTGGAAGACTTTTACTTTTCAATTTTAAAACTTGTTACAAAGCTCAGGTATCAATACAATGTGGTGCTGGCATAAAGACAGACATATATATCAATGGAACAGAATTGAGAATCAAGAAATAAACTTTTATACTTATAGTCAATTGATTTTTGACAAAGGGGCAAGGCATTTCAATGGAGAAAGGATAGATCAGTTCCTAGATAGACTGTTCAACAAATGGTGCTGGGAAAATTGGATATCCACTTGTGTACCATATCAAAAATTAACTCAAAATGTATCAGAGACTTAAATATAAAGGCTAAAGCTATAAAATTTGTAACAGAAAACAGGAGAGAGCAAGATGGTAGAATAGGAGGCCCCTCATGCATATCCTCCCATAATAACAAGAATTCTGCATCCATCCATGGACAAAAGTGTCTTTGTGGGAGCCTTGGGATTGAGGTTGGAGGTTTTGAAGCCCTGGTGGAGCCCAAGACCCACTTTGAAGTGCAGACCTGCACCTCAGTGGCAGACCAGCTGATCACTATCCTGGTTTCAGACCTAGAAGCAGCCCTGTTCCCCTCAGGGGTTGGCTACAACCTCATTTGGCCTTGAGCTCACTACCAAAACCATCTTCTAAGGGGTCTGGGAAGAATCATGCACTCTGGTGCCTTAGCAGACAGGCCTGCCAACTTCAGTCTAAGCAGTGGGCTCAAAAGCTATCCTGTAACTCAGCTCCAGCCCCCCTCAAATGTGGTCCCAGATTAGTAACACTTGCGTAAGGACCCAGAGGGAAATTTGCCCGTCTATGCCACTAGGGCAGGCTTGCTGGCCTCTGTCCCACAGTAGATCCTGAAGGGACCCTGTCTTAGCTCCAGACCCTCTCTGCCACAGCCCAGGAGTAATCCCACCCACACAGAAAACTGCTAGGAGACTAGCTTGTCTGAGCCACTGTGACAGGCTTGCCAGCTTCCATCCCATAGCAGATCCTGATGGGGTCTGGAAGCTTGACTCCAGCCCCTCTCAGCTGCGGTCTGGGAGCAAACCCAAAGGCACAGGGAACTGCTGGGAGATGTGCCTGTCTGTGTCACAGGGACAGGCTTGCCAGCCTATATCCCATAGCGGATCCTGAAGCAGCCCTGTCTCAGCTCCAGCCCCTCTCTGCCAAAACCAGGGAGTTATCCTGCCTGTTCAGGAAACTACAAGGAGACTACACCTGGACAAGCTTGCCAATCTCTCTGTTATAGCAGTTTCTGAAGGAGCCCTGCCTTGGCTCCAGCCCCTCTCAGTTGCAATCCTGGATCAATCCTTCCCACATAAGGAACTGCTGGGAGTCTTACCCGCCAGTGCCACCAGGTTGGGCTTGCCAACATCATTTCTACAGCAGTTCCTGAAATAGCACTGAAGTTCAGTTTCAGCCCCTCCCAGCTGTGGTCTGGAAGCAGTTCTGCTGAGCTGGGGTCCCACCCGGAGATATTCCCATCTGAGTTCATGGATCTTGGTCCTGGAGGGAGGCATATCCAGCAGTGCCCCTGCAGGTTGACTCCCTGACCTCAGTTTCATTGTGGATCTTGAAACAGCCCTATAAATAGGCTCCAACCCTTCTCAATTGCCGTCTGATAGCAGGCTTGCTGATCCAGGAGCCTACTGGGAGACAAGCCTGAAGATCTTGGTCTCAGCTATGGACTCTGAAACAATCCTGTGTCTCAGTTCCAGCCCCTCTCAGCCATGGACTGGGGCAGTATGGCCAGGGACCCATCCAGTGATACAACGGGAACCCTCCCAGAGACATGGAGGAAGCCTCACTTATCAGCACACCCGGTAACAGGTCTGCCATCTGTGAACACTGAAGCGGATCTTCATCCCATTACCAACCCCACAGACCAAGGTCCTGGAAACAGTCCAGTCCACCGAGGGACCAGAGAGGACCCATGCTCACTAAAGCCCCTGGTAACAGGCCCACCAATTTTGGTCTCCACTGTGAACCCAGCATCAATCACGTGACCCAGATCAACCCCACTCAACCACGATTCTGGAGAAAATCCCATCAACCCAGAGAACTAACTTGCTGAAATCAGTCTGAAAAGACTGAAAGAGGAGTTTACTCCTTCAGATGCACAGACGCCAATGCAAAGCTACACGGATACCACCAAAGGAAGTTTATAGCAATAAATACCTACATCAAAAAAGAAGGAAGATCTCGAATAAATAGCCTAACCCTAACATTATACCTCAAGGAACTAGAAAAAGAACAAACTAAGCTCAAAGTCAGTAAAATGAAGGAAATAATAAAGATCACAGCAGAAATAAGTGAAATAGAAACTAGAAAGATAGAAAAGATCAATGAAAGAGTCAGTTCTTTGAAAATATAAACAAAATGGACAAACGTTTAGCCAGACTAAGAAAAAAAGAGAGAAGACTCAAAGAAAATCAGAAATAAAAGAGGAGATATTACAACTGATATTGCAGAAGTACAAAGGACCATAAGAGATTGCTATGAACAATTATATGCCAACAAATTGCCTAACTTAGAAGAAATGGATAAATTCCTAGAAACATACAATCTACCAAGACTGAATCAAGAAGAAACACAAAATCTGAACAGACCAATAATAAATAAGGAGATTGAATCAATAATAAAAATTCTCCCATCAAAGAAAAGCCCAGGACCAAATGGCTTCATGGCAGAATTTTAACAAACATTTGAAGAATAAGCAATAGCAGTCCTCCTCAAACTCTTCCAAAAAAAACGAAGAAGAGGAAATACTTCCAACTCATTCTATGAAGCCAGCATTACCCTGATACCAAAAGCAGACAAGGATACTACAAAAAAAGAAAATTTCAGGCCAATATCCCTGATGAACACAGATGTAAAAATCCTCAACAAAATGCTAGCAAATCAAATTCAACAGCACATTAAAAGCATAATTCATCATGATCAAGTTGGATTTATCTCTGGGATGCAAGGATGGTTGAATATATTCAAATCAATCAATGTGATACACTATATTAATAGAATGATGGACAAAAACCATATGATCATCTCAATAGATGCAGAAAAAGCATTTGACAAAATTCGCCATCCTTTCATGATAAAAACTCCTAATGAATTAGGCATGGGGGGTTGCAAAAATAATTTGCAATAGAAGGAATGTATGTCAACACAATAAAGGGCATATATGAAAAGTCCACAGCTAACATATTTGATGGTGAAAAGTTGAGAGCTTTTCCTCTAAGCTTGGGAGCAAGATAAGAATACTCACTCTCACCACTTCTAGTCAATATAGTACTGGAAGTTCTAGCCAGAGCAATTAGACAAGAAAAACAAATAAAAGGCATCCAAGTAGGAAAAGAAGTGAAATTGTTGCTGTTTGCTGATGATATGATCTTATACATATAAAACCCTAAAGACTCCATCAAAAATTTGTTAGAAGTGATAAACAAATTTAGTAAAGTTGCAGGATACAAAATCAACATGCAAAAATCAGTAGCATTTCTTTACACTAACAACAAACCATCTGAAAAAGAAATTAAGAAAACTATCTTAGCCAGGCGCAGTGGCTCATGCCTATAATCCTAGCACTCTGGGAGGCCAAGGCGGGATGACACTTGAGCTCAGGAGTTCAAGACCAGCCTGAGCAAGAGCGAGACCCCATCTCTACTAAAAATAGAAAAAATTAGCTATGTGTGGTGGTACATGCCTGTAGTCCCAGCTTCTGGGGAGGCTGAGGCAGGAGGATTGCTTGACCCCAGGAATTTGAGGTTGCACTGAGCTATGATGACACCACTGCACTCTCCAGCCCCTCCCACTACAATCAGGGAACTATCCCATCAGTGCAGGGACCCGCTGGGAGATACATACCTGTCTGAGCTAGTAAGACAGGCTCTCCAGACTCCAATCCACAGTAGACCCCGAGGGGGGCCAGTCTCAGCTCAGGCCCCTCCTGCTGCCGTCAAGGAAGTCTCCTGTCTGCGTAGGGCTCTCCTGGGCGATATGCTCCCCTATGAGCCAATGAAACCAGGCTCTCCAGCTTCCATCCCACAGTAGATCCCAGAGGGGCCCAGTCTCAGCTCTAGGCCCTCCTGCTGCAGTCATGAAACTATCCCTTCTATGCTGAGACTTGCTAGGGGACAAGTGCCTTTTTGAGCCAATGAGCTTTCCTGCCTCCATTCTGTAGCAGATCCTGAGGGGGCCCAGTGCCAGCTCCAGTCCCTCCTACTGCAGTGGGGGAACTATCCCATCTGTGCAGGGACCTTCCAGGAGATGTGCACCCCTCTGAGCCAATAAGACTGGCTCTCCAGCCTCTGTCCTACAACAGATCTAAAGGAGGCCCAGTCTCAGCTCTGGTCTCACCTGTTGCAGTCAGGGTACTAACTACCATGCTTATGCAGGGACCTTCTGGGTGATACATGCCCGTCTGAGCCAATGAAACAGGCTCACCAGCCTCCTTCTCACAGCTGATTCCCAAGGGGCCAAGTCTCAACTCCAGCCCCTCTCACTGAAATCAAAGACCCATCTCACCTGTACAGGGACCTACTGGAAGGCAGGCTCATCTGGGCTACTAGGAAAGTATTCTGGACTTGGGTCCCTGGCCAGCGTTCCCACACAACCCCAGTACCCTCCTTGGTTATTCCCCAGGTCTATCCAGGCCAGAAAGCCACATTAAACTTGGAGCCCTCATGAGACTAGTGGCAAGCCTGGGCTTAGAGCACCCCCTAATGTTGAGATGGCTTTAGTGGTCACAGACTCAGGGAACACAAAAGTCAGTCTGCTTAGAGTCTCTGGGAGGCCCTCTGAAGGATAGGCAAAAACAAAGCCAGACTGTGAAAGACTAAAATAAATACTTAATCCCTCAACGTACAGACATTGTCACATATCCACAAGCATCAAGAACATTCAGGCCAGGTGCAATGGCTCACGTCTGTAATCCCAGTATATTGGGAGGCCAAAGTGAGAGGACTGCTTGAGGTCAGGAGTTTGAGACCAGCCTGAGCAACATAGCAAGACCTTGTCTCTGCAAAAAATACAAAAGGTTAGCCAGGCATGGTGGCATGCACCTGTAGTCCCAGCTACTCCAGAGGCTGAGGTGGGAGGATCCCTTGAGCCCAGGCAGGAATTTGAGGTTGCAGTGAGGTATGATGATGCTACTGCACTCTAGTCCAGGCAACAGAGTGAGACTCCGTCTCAAAAACAAAAAATAAACAAACAAACAAAAGAAAATTCAAGAAAATATGACCTCCTCAAATGGAGAAAATAAGGGATCAGAGACTGACCCTAAGATGATCGAGATGTGTAATCTCTTAGACAAAGAATTCAAAATAGTTGTTTTAAGGAATCTCAATTAACATAAAAAAGCACAGAAAATCAATTCAGAAATTTATCAGAGAAATTTAACAGAGAGATTGAAATAATAAAAAGCAAATCAAACTTAAATCCTAGAGCTGAAAAATAAAATGAATAAATTTAAAAATACAATAGAGAGCATCAAGAGCAGAACAGATCAAACATAAGAAGGAATCAGTGAGCTAGAATAAAGACTATTTGAAAATACAGTCAGAGGATGAAAAAAAGAATAAAAAGGAATGAAGAAAGCTTGCAGGATCTATGAGACAACATCAAAATAATAAATATTTTGGTTATTGGAGTTAAAGAGGGAACTGAGAAAGACAAAGCAGTAGGAAGCTTATTCAAAGAAATAATAATAGAAACTTCCCAGCCCTGGGAAAAGACATAAATATCAAGGTACCGGAAGATCAAAGGTCAACAATCAGATTCAACCCAAACAAGAATACCCTAATGCATGTTATAAGCAAGCTATCCAAGGTCAAAGACAAAGAGAGGATCCTGAAAGCAGCAAGAGGAGCAAATAACATTCAGGGGAGATCCAACATGCTGGCAGCAGACTTCTCAGCAGAAGTCTTATAGGTAAGGAGGTAGTGGGATGATGTGTTCAGAGTACTGAAGAAGAAAAAACAGCCAACTAAGAGTACTGTACCCAGCAAAGCTATTCTTCAAACTTGAAGGAGAGAGAAAGCCTTTCCCAGACAAACAAAAGCAGAAGAAACTTATTGTTATTAGATCTGTCCCACAAGAAATGCTAAAGGGAGTTCTTCAAGCTGAAAGAAAAGGATGCTAACATGATTGTCATACTAATACTGTAATTGCAGTGTGTAAACCACTTAAATCTTTAGTAAGAAGACTAAAAGACAAACCTATTAAAATAATAACTACAACAATTGTTAAGAGACAGGTAATGTGAAAAATATAATCTGTGACATCAAAAATAGCAAATGTGGAGGGAGAAGGGAGTTAGTGTATACAGGTGTGTTTTTGGTCTATTTGTGTCTTTTCCCTTTTTTGCAATCCAAGTTAAGTTGGTATCAGTTTTAAATAACTCACTATAACTACAGGATGTTTTCTCATGGTAACCACAAGGCAAAAACCTATAACAGATACACTAAAAATAAAAAGCAACAAATTAAAACATACTACCAGGGAAAAATCACTTAATCACAAAAGAAGACAGTAAGACAGGAAGAAAGGAGTTATAAAACAACTAGAAAACAAGTAACAAAATGGCAGCATTAAGTCCTTACCTATCAATAAAAACAGTGAATGTAAACAAACTAAATTCTCCAATTAAAAGACATAGAGTGACTGAATAGAGGAAAAAAAACAAATGTATGCTGCCTATAAGAAATTAATTTTACCTATAAAGACACACATAGACTAAAAATGAAGGGGTAGAAAAAGATATTCCATGCAAATGGAAACCAAAAAAGAGAAGGAGTAGCTATACTCATACCAGATAAAATAGACTTTAAGTCAAAAACTGTAGAAAGAGACAAAGAAGGTCATTATATAGTGATAAAGGGGTCCATTCAGCAAGAGGATATAACAATAGCAAATATATATATACCAAACACTGGATCACTCAAATATATAAAGCAAATATTAATAGATTTAAAGGGAGAGAGAGACTACAATACAATAGTAGGGGTCTTCAACAACCCACTTTCGGCAGTGGACAGACCACCCAGGCAGAAATACAACAAAGAAACATTGGAGTTAGACTATACTCTTAGACCAAATGGACCTAACAGACATTTACAGAACATTTCATTCAATTGCTGCAGAATACACATTATTCTCATCAGCACATGGAACACTGTCCAGGATAGACCATATGGTAGGACACAAAACAAGTCCCCAAAATTCCAAAACGTCAAAATTATATCAAGTATCTTTTCTGACCACAACAGAAT
Source organism: Avahi laniger (assembly GCA_963575035.1). Classification (NCBI taxonomy): domain Eukaryota; kingdom Metazoa; phylum Chordata; class Mammalia; order Primates; family Indriidae; genus Avahi; species Avahi laniger. The sequence goes on from CAUYSK010075169.1 coordinate 21,511, forward strand.
AAAACTAGAAATCAATAACAAGAGGAACTTTGTAAACTGTACAAATATACAAAAATTGCTCCTCAATGACCAATGGGTCAATGAAGAAATTAAGAAGGAAATTTAAAAATTTCTTAAAACAAATGAATAATGGAAACACAATATATCAAAACATATGAGATATAACAAAGGCAGTATTAAGAGGGAAGTTTACAGCAGTAAATGCCTACATCAAAAAAATAGACTTCAAATGAACAACGTAATGATGCACCTCAAGGAACTAGAAAAACAAGAACAAACCAAACCCAAAATTAGTAAAAAGAAAGAAACACTAAATATCCAAGCAGAAATAAATGAAATTGAGACTAAAAAAATTACAAAAAAATCAATAAAATGAAAAGTTTGTTTTTTGAAAAGATAAACAAAATGCACAAACCTTTAGCTAAACTAAGAAAAAAAAGAGAGGAGACCCAAATAAAAACAGAGATGAAAAAGGAAACAGAACAACTGATACCACAGAAATACAAAGGATCATTACAGACTATTATAAACAACTATACACTTTGGAAAATGTAGAAAATGAATAAATTCTTGGACACATACAACCTACCAAGATCGAACCATGAAGAAATAGAAAACCTAAACAGACTAATGAGTAATGAGATCAAAGCAGTAATAAAAAGTCTCCAATCAAAGATACGGATTCACTGCTGAATTATACTGAACATTTAAAGAAGAACTAAAATCAATTCTACTCAAACTATTTCAAAAAATTGAAGAGGAGGAAATACTTCCAAACTAATACAATGAGGCCAGCATTACCCTGATACCAAAGTCAGAAAAGGACATAACAACAACAACAAAAAAGAAAATATAAGCCAATATCCCTGATGAACATGAATGCTAAAATCCCCAACAAAATACCAGGAAACTGAATTTAATAACACATTAAAAAGATTATTCACCATGATCAAGTGGGATTCATTCCAGGGATGCAAGAATAATACAACATACATGAATCAATAAATGTGATCCATCACATCAACAGAATCAAGGACAAAAACCAAATGATCATTTCAATAGATGCTGGAAAAGCATTCAATAAAATTTAACATTGCTTCATTATAAAAACTCTCAACAAGTTGGGTATACAAGGAATATATCTCAAAACAATAAAGATCATATATGACAGGCCGGGCATGGTGGCTCATGCCTATAATCCTAGCACTCTGGGAGGCCGAGGTGGGCGGATCATTTGAGCTCAGAAGTTCGAGACCAGCCTGAGCAAGAGTGAGACCCCGTCTCTATTAAAAAAATAGAAAGAAATTAGCTGGACAACTAAAAAAATATATATAAAAAATTAGCCGGGCATGGTGGCACATGTCTGTAGTCCCAGCTACTCGGGAGGCTGAGGCAGTAGGATTGCTTGAGCCCAGGAGTCTGAAGTTGCTGTGAGTTAGGCTGACGCCATGGCACTCTAGCCCAGGCAACAGAGTGAGACTCTGCCTCAAAAAAAAAAAAAAAAAGATCATATATGACAAACCCACAGATAATGTCATACTGAACAGGGAAAAATTGAAAGTCTTTCCACTAAGATTTGGAACAAGACAAGGATGCCCCCACTTTTACTACTTTTATTCAACACAATTCTGGAAGTCCTAGCTAGAGCAATTAGGCAGAAGAAAGAAATAAAGGGCATTCGATGTGGAAAGAAAGAATTCAAATTATTCTTGTTTGCAGATAACATGATCTTATATTTAGAAAAACCTTAAGACTTCACCAAAAAAAATCTTAGAACTGATTAGTGAATTCAGTAAAGTTGCAGGATACAAAATCAACATACAAAAATAATTAGCATTTCTATACACTACAGTGATCAATCTAAAAAAGAAATCAAGAAAGCAATCACATTTACAATAACTACCAAAAAATACCTAAGAATAAATTTAACTGAAGAAGTTAAAGATCTCTACAAGGAGAACTATAACCACTGATGAAAGAAATTGAAAAGGACATACACAAAAACTGAAAAGATATCCCATGCTAATGTATTGGAGGAATTGATATTGTTAAAATGTCCATACTCCCCAAAGTGATCTACTGACTCAATGCAATTCCTATTAAGATACCAATGACGTTATTCACAGAAATAGAAAAAACAATCCTAAAATTTGTATGGAACCACAAAAAACCCTGAATAGCTAAAGCATTCCTGAGCAAAAAGAATAAAGCTGAGGCATCACACTACCTGACGTCAAATTATACTATAAAGCTATAGTAACCATAACAGCATGGTACTGGCATAAAAAAGACACATAGACCAATGAAACAGAACAGAGAACCCAAAAATAAATCCATGCATTTACAGCCAACTCATCTTTAACAAAGGCACCAAGAACATACACTGGGGAAAGGGAAGTCTCTTTAATAAATTGTGCTGGAAAAACTGGACATCCATATGAAGAAGAATGAAACTAGATTCCAATCTTTAACCATATACAAAAGTCAGCCTAAAATGGATTAAATACTTAAATGTAAGACCTGAAACTATGAAATTACTAGAAGAAAACACTGAGGATATGCTACAGGACATTGGTCTGGACAAATATTTTTTAGATAAGACCTCGAAAGCATAGGCCAGAAAAGCAAAAATAGACAAATGGGATTATATCAAGCTAAACAGCTTCTGGACAGCAGAGGAAACAACTAACAAAGTGAAGACACAACCTACTGAATGAGAGAAAATATTAGAAAATTATCCATTTGACAAAGTATTAATAACCAGAATATATAAGGAACACAAACAATTCAACAGCAAAAAATAAAAAAAAACAAGCAAACAAACAAATAAAACCGATTAAAAAATGGGCCAAAGAGCTGAATAGACATTTCTCATTTCTCTAAACAAGACATACAAATGGCAACAGGTATATGAAAAAATGCTCAGCATCTCTAAACATCAGGGAAATGCAAATCAAAACCACAATAAGATATCATCTCACCCCAGTTAAAATTGCTATTATCGAAATGGCAAAAAATAATGGATGCTGGTGAGGATCTGGAGAAAAGGGAATGAATGATTGGACACTGTTGGTGGGAATGTAAAGTAGTACAGCCATTATGGAAAACAGTATGAAGATTCCCGAAAAAACTAAAAATAGAGCTACCATATGATCCAGAAATCCCTCTGCTGGGTATATATCCAAAAGAAAAGAAAAGAAATCAGTATACTGAAGAGATACCTGCACACCTATGTTTATTGCAGCACTATTCATAATAACCAAGATATGGAATCAGCCCAAGTGTCCATCAACAGATGAAGAAAATGTGGTATATATACACAATGAATATTATTCAGCCATGAAAGAGAATGAAATCTTATCATTTGTAGCAACATGGATGGAACTGGAGGTCATTATGTTAAGTGAAATAAGTCAGGCACAGAAAGACAAATATCACATCTTCTCACTTAGATGTGGTAGCTAAAAAATTTGATCTCATGGAGGTAGAGAGTACAGTGGTGGCTACCAGAGGCTGAGAAGGGCAGGAGGCAAAAGGAGATGAAGAGATGGTTAATGGGTACAAAAATGCAGTGAGACAGAAGCAGTAAGTTCTAGTATTTGATAGTATAGTAGGGAGGCTATAGTTAACAATAATTTATTGTATGTTTCAAAATAGCTACGAGAGAAGATTTGCAATGTTCCTAACACAAAGAAAAGATAAATGTGTGAGCTGATGGATATCACAGCTACCCTGATTTGATCACTACACATTACATACATGGATCAAAATATCACATGTACCCTCAGAATATGTACATTTATTTATTTACTAGACAGGGTCTTGCTCTATTGTACAGACTGGAGTGTATTGGTCTGATCATAGCTCACTATAACCTCAAACTCCTGGGCTCAAGCAATCCTCCTGCCTCAGCCTCCCAGGCAGCTGGGACTACAGGCATGTGCCACCACTTCCAGCTCACTTTTTTTTTATTTTTTGTAGAGATGGGGGTCTCAGGATGCTGCACAGATTGGTCTTGAACTCCGGCCTTGACCAGTCCTCCTACCTCGGCCTCCCAAAGTGTTGGGATTACAGGTGTGAGCCACCGTGCCCAGCTGTACAACTATTAAATATCAATAAAAAAGGAAAAAAATAATTCAAAGTGGATCATGGATTTAAATGTAAAATGTAAAATTATAAAACTTTTGAAGAAAACATCTTCAGGAACCAGGATTAGGTGAAGATTTCTTAGACATGACACTAAAAGCCTGATCAATAAAAGAAAAATATTGAAAAATGGGCTTTGTCAAAATTAAAAACTTTTGTTCTGTGAAAGACCCTGTTAAAGGATAAAAAGACAAGCTACAATGTGATCAAAAATATTTGGAAGCCACATATCCAGCAAAAGCCTTATTTGTACAATACATAAAAAACTCTCAAAATTTAACAGTAAAAAAAAAAATCGAGTTATAAAATGGGCAAAGGATGTGAACAGATATTTTACCAAGGAAGAGATATGGATAGCAAATAAATACATGAAAAGATGTTCAACATCACTACCCATAAGGGAAATGCAAATTTATACCACAATGAGATATGATTATAAACTTATTAGAACAGCTAAATATAATAAAATATAGTGACGATACCAAATGCTGGTGAGGATACAAAGGAACTGGGTCTTTCATACATTCCTGGTGGTAATGTAAAATGGCATAGCCACTCTGGAAAATAGTTTGGTACTGTATTAGCTTCCTGGGGCTGCTATTAATATAACAAATTACCACAAATTTGCTGGCTTAAACAACAGAAATTTATTCTTTCACAGTACTGGAGGCTAGAAGTCCAAAATCAAGGTATCAGCAGGGCCATGATCTCTCTGAAGACTCTTAGCGAAGCATCTTTCCTTGCCTCTTCCTAGCTTCTAACGGCTCCTGGCAACTCCTGACATTCCTTGGCTTGTAACTATATCACTCCACTGCCTCCTTCATCACATGGGCTTCTTCCTTCAGCGTATCTCTGTACCCAAATATCCCTCTCCATTCCTTATAAAGACATCAGTCATTGGATTTAGGTCCTACCCTAATCCAGTATGACTTGACTACATCTGCAAAAGGCCCTGTTTCCAAATAAGGGCACATTTGTAGGTACCAGAGGTTAGGACTTGGACATATTTTGAGAGGACACAATTCAATCCACTACAGGCAGTTTCTTATAAAACTAAATATGTACTTAACACACGACCCAGCATTACACTTTTGAGCATTAACTTTCTATTGTAGTGTAACTAATTACCATAAACTTAGCAGTTTAAAACAACCACCATTTATTACCTTACGGTTCAATAGGTCAGAAGTCCAGGCAGGCTCAGATGATTTCTGTGCTTAGGATTTCACAAGGCTAAAATCAAGGTACTGGCCAACCTAGGCTCTTATCTACAGGCTATGGGAAGGATCCACTTCCAGGCTCATTTAGGTTGTTGGCAGAATTCAGTTCTATGCAGTTCGTTTCCTAGCTGGTTGTCACTAGGGGTCACTCTCAGCTTCTACAGCCACTCTACAGTCCTTACACACAGCCATATCCATCTTCAAGCAACATGTTAAATCCCTCTTGTGCTTCATATATATCTGACTTTCTTTTCTGCCACCAACCAGAGAAAACTGTTTTTAAAAGGGTTCACATGATTATATCAGGCCCAGCTGGATATTCTTCCTGTCTTAAGGTCATTTGTGCCATACAAGGTAACATAATCATGGGAGTGATAGTTCATCATATTCACAAGTTCCATTATATTCACACATTCCAGATGTTACAGAAAGGGACTTCTTTGGGGGTCATTAAAAACTTCTGCCTACCATACAGTCTGCCCTCTGGCCCCCGATGATTCATGTCTCTCCTAAATGCAAAATACATTTACCCTCTCCCAAATTTCCCAAGGGTCTCAATCCCATTACAGCTTCAACTCAAAGTCCAAACTCTCATCTAAATCTCATCAAGTCAGAAGTCCAAACTCTCATTATCAGATCATTTAGATTAGGTGGGGGAGCAGGGTCCTGGAACAATTTCTCTCCATCTGCAGACTTATGAAACTAAAGAAACAAGTCATCTATCCTTAACACATCACAATGGAACAGGAATAGGGTAAGAATTACAGCATAGACATTCCAGTTCAAAAAAGAGGAAAATGGAAGGCAGAAAGGAGTCACCAGTCCAAAGCAGCTTTTTTTTTATTGCAGAGTACTATGGGGGTACAAACATTTAAGTTACATAAATTGCCTTTGCACCGTTTGAGTCAGAGCTACAAGCATACCCATTCCCCAAACAGTTCGCGCTTCACCCATTAGGTGTGAATATACCCATGCCCTCCTCCCCCTCCACCTGCCTGACACCTGATGAATGTTACTTCCATAGGAGCACATAAATGTTGACCATAAATGTTGATGGTGAGTTCATGTGGTGACTGTTTTTCCATTCTTGTGATATTTCACTTAGCAGAATAGGCTCCAGCTCTATCCAGGATAATATAAAGAGGTGCTAGTTCACCATCAAAGCAGTTTTAAAATCTAGCTCAGAAACTCCTTTGGGTTTTAAGACTTGGAAACAATCCTATGTGCTTCTCAGTTCTGTCCTTTGGCTCTTGGCTCTGCTTCTGGGCTTTCAGTTCCTCTCTGAACCATCCTTTTTTCATGAAAGGTAGAATGTGTTTACAGATAAGTAGTTTTATCAACTTTCTTCATGCCAGAATTCTAGGGGGTTTGATAGCTTCCTTTCACTTCAAACTCTGTTACTTTCACTCCAAGCTAGCAGTATTTCCGCTGATATAAATTTGTCAAGAACTTTGTGGGCTTTGAGTGGATTTCATGGAGATTCACTACATTAAACAGAAGCCGTGTCCACAAATCTGGTTGAGATAATCCCTCTTTATCTTTGGCTCCTGCTGAGATGTCTGAGGGACAACCTTAAACTTCCTAGAAGCCACTGGTTTGAGAAGATCTGCGAGGCACATGCTCAACCTCTTATGAACAAATACTCTTAAATTTTTATCTTCTGAGGTGTACAGCCACATATTCAGCTTTTTCACTATGCCATGCTTTTGGAAACAAACTCTTAATTTTACTATCTTTCGCCACCTTGATATGCTGAGAATTACCCAATTTCTTTGTGTTTAACAGTTCCTTCCTCAATTTGTCTCTCTCTTCCCACATTTCACTATGATCAGCAAAAAAGAAACCAGATCGCACTTTCAACGCTTTGCTTGGAAATCTTTTCAGCTAAATATGCGAGTTCATTGCTTTCAAATTCTACCTTCCACATAACTTCAGGACACAATTTTGCTAAGCTCTCTGCCAATACATAACAAAGATCTCCCTCCCTCCAGTTTCTGATAACATATGCCTCACTTCTGAGCCCTCGCCCACCAGCAGCATTCTTAACATCCATATTTCTACCAACATTCTGTTCAAGGCAATTTAGCTTTTCTGGATCATGCTCCACAAAATTCTCTTCAAACTTAGTTCCAAAAATACTTCCACATTTTTAAGTATCGTTATAGCAGCACCTCACTATCAGATACTAAAATCTTCATTAGTTTTCTATTGTTGCATAACAAACTACCACAAACTTACCATTTCCTAACCTGTGTCCTGTATTTTGGCATTTATCTTATCTGGCTTTCTCTTTCTGAGAGCTATTTTGTCTGTGCTTCATCTAAGTCCTCTGTCTATGCCCCACTATGTTTCTTCATACAGTGTCTTTAAGCCTCCTCTTCTTGGCATTCTGCAGCCACAGGTTTGCAGCAGCAGACACATGGCAAGAGCTCTGCTGGAATTTGGTTTATTAATATTTCTCTACTTACAGGTAATTTGAACATCATAATATTCTATTTACCAAGTTCTGCTGAAGGCATGGGGTCATGTGTTGCTTTATTTTATGAGGTTTAATTTTGGGGGGAAGGCTGAGTGGGGAGATTCAAAATGAGGCAATATTGCCACTGTTCTCCAAACCCAGAAGGCTACTGTTTCACAATGGTATAGATTACCAATTCTGAAACTACTTTCTATGTATTCTAGGATTGAGCAAATAAATATATTGAGCCAGACCTAATCTACCTACCTACCTACCTACCTACCTTCCTTCTTTCCTTCCTTTTCCTTTCTTTCTTGAGACAGGGTCTCATCTGTTGTCCAGACTGGAGTGGAGTGGCAGGACCATAGTTCCCGGCAGTCTTGAACTCCTGAGATGAAGCGATCCTCCCACCTCAGCCTCAGTGCTGGGATTACAGGCTTGAGCCACCGTGTCCAGTCTCTTCTTCTTTTTTTTGTTCCCCCCACCTCATTTCATGCCAACTATTTGACTGACTATGTTTTATTTTTTCCCTCCTTTTCCTCTTCTGGCTTGGAAGTCATGTAATCCATTTTTACTCTTGCAGTAGTTTCTCTTAAAATTTTTAACGTATTTTGTTTGAAATCTAAAATTAATCTATATTTTTACTGTCCTCTTGCATGGACCTTAAAATACTCTCCCTCCAATTTCCCCTTCCAATTATACATATTATTGCTATATTTTAATTCCATCTTGTGTTTAATATACTCAAATTAATCATTGTCATTTTTGTTTTTATAGTCAATTCCTATTTAGATTTATCTGTATATTTACTGATTTCTTTCTCAAGTTTATCAATTTATTTGCTCACCATGGCTTTCTGCATCCTACACTGTCCTTCAGGATTCAAAATATTTCTTTCTAAAGTGAATCCTTTAGAGGTTCTCAGGGCAACAGTCTGTGAATGATAAGCTCCTTCAGTCTTTGTCTGAAAATGTCATTGTTTTGCCTTTCTTTGAATATAAAATTTAGTCCCACGGTATGGCAGCTATGAAAATATGCCACTCGGATCTCTTGCTACAGGAAAAATAATTGACAGATGGCCTCAGTTGCTGCAGTCTGAATCTACCACCACATTAGCATGGAGACCCCACTTTACACAGGCTGCTTTCTTGAATGACTAAGCATGGCAGTCTTAGAATCTGCATATGCGACTCTTCCTTCCCATGTGTCAGACTTGCCGTGGTCTGAAGGCTCTTCCCACCTGCTGGGCTTCCTCCCCTTTTACCTTCATAGGCATTTCTCCAGTCAGTCCCTGCATGTCCAATCCCATGATGGCTCCTGCTTCTTGGAAGACCTAGAATAACACACATGGTTTGTAAACTAAACCAATATAAAATATATAAAGTAATAAAAGTCTCAATCCCATCCTTGCCCACATCTACTGTTTTCCCCATCACAACCACATTCAAACAGATGTACTACTTTTTACCAATCTGTTTTTGTGTACACTTTGAGTTTGTTGTGGAAATATAATAAAATATAAATACATAATCTCCCTCTTTCTTACATAAAAGGTAGCATACTATTAGGTCATTAAATATGAAATGTCTGATTTTGAATCAAAAGCTTAGTTTATTACATCTCAAACAAAAAGCAGTACAATTAATCAAAGTATGTGCCTAAACAATCAACACAGTTTTGCCACCTGAATGGTAGCTTGTTTATGCCAGTAGCAAAGAAGCCTGGAGAGTGAGAGGTGATGAATTCGCGAAAGGCATTTTCCACAGCTTGTTGAGAATCGAATATTTTTCCTGCAAGAAGTGGTCCAAAGCCTGGAAGAAGTGGTAGTCAGCTGGGGCAAGATCTGGTGAATATGGTGGATGACAGAGAGTTTCCAAGTTCAGCTTCTGTAGTTTGAGCAGTGCTGTTTGTGTGACATGTGGTCAAGTGTTGTCTTGCAAGAGGATTGGCCTGTCTCTGTTGACCAATCTCCGCTGCTTCATTGCAAGCATCCTCAACATTTAATCCAATTGGTTGCAGTAGACATCTACTGTAATCAATTGACCAGGTTTCATGAAGCTATAGTGGATAATACCCATGCTGGACCACCAAACACACATGTGTGCATTAGCTTTTCTTGATGAATATTCGGTTTTGGACTATGTTTCAGCACTTCACCTTTATCCAACCATTGTGCCTAATGCTTACAAATGTCAAAAAAAATCACTTTTTCATCACACGTAACAATGTGGTGTAGAAATGGTTTGCCTTTATGTTGTGACAGCAAAGAAAGGCAAGCTTTGAAACGATTTCTCTTGTGACACTCGTTTAATTCATGCGGAACCCATCTATCCAGCTTCTTTACCTTGCTGATTTGTTTCAAATGGTCCAATACTGTTGGAATAGTAACGTCAAACCTTGCTGCTAATTCACACGTAGGTTGAGATTGATTTGCTTCCAGTACAGCTTTCAGCTCATCATTATCCACCTTGGTCTCAGTTCACCGACGTGGTTTATTTTCAAGATTAAAATTACCAGAATGGGACTTCTCAAATCATCGACGTACTGTGTGTTCATTAGTCACATCCTTCCCAAACACTTCGTCGATATTTCCAGCTGTCCGTGCTGCGTTGGTTCCACGATGGAACTCATATTCAAAAATAACATGAATTTTTGATGTATCCATGGTTTCACAAAAATTGCTCTAAAATTTTTTTTGAAAGATACTCACAAGCCAAAATATGTGTTTGAAAGACTGAGGATGTACCTTCACAGTAAAAATAAAATAAGAAGTGTCAAAGTGAAATGTCAGAAATATCAACTGACAAACTTAGTACTTAAGGAAATCAGACATTCATACTTAATAATCTTATTATAAACACTATTCTTTGCCTGACACATTTTATCTTCCAGGTGTCCCAAACTTGTTTAAATATTTTCAATCTTTGTGTCTCTCTGTGTCACAGCATTCTGGAATATTTCCTGAAATTTATTTTACAGTTTATTTCTTCTCTTTTAGCTATGTTTAATCTGCTTTCTAACTCACTCACTAAACTGCTTTTCAGTGCCCGTATTTTTTTATCTCTACATTTCTATGGTTTTTTCCTATTTATCTGTTCCTTTTTCATATCGTATTGTTCTTTTCTTAGCATTTCGATCCTTCTTTCAGGTTTTTAATCATCTAAAATATTCCGATTTTATTATTTTCTTTCAAATTTTATCCTATTATCTCTGGTTTGGGCAACCCTAATCCTTCCACTTATTGTCTACTGATTTCTGTTTGTGGTGGGCTGTTTCCTTGTGAGGTTTCATAATGTTTTATTGTAAGTACAACAGTGGTGGGGTGTTTATTTTCCTATGTGAATTCAGTGCAACTTGGGCTCGTTGCATTTTCTTTTGCCTGGTGTATCAATTAGGGTCCAGTTAGGAGACAGAAATCACACCAGTAATTTGAACATAATTAGTACAAAGAATTAGCTAGTTAATGATGATTACTGAAAGAACAGAAGCAAACTCTAAAGAATAGAGGAATAGCATTGCAAGGAGCAGCTACTACCTTGAGTTGAGGGGAGGGATCCAAGGAAAGAAAAAAATTTGAGCACTATCTCTTTTCCCGGCTCCAGGCTGAGATTCAGAGGGTGTGATTATAGCCCACTGGATGGTGGAAAAGTTCTCTTAGGTGCAATAGGTCAGAACTGGTCTACAATTGGCAGGTCAAGGCTGGAGAGCAGAGAACTGGAGGGTGCCGGTGAGCTGGTTCTATAATAGTAACCTAGGACTGGTGAGCAGGGAGCTACCTATTTTGGTGCCAGGAAAACTCACCAGAGGGTGCATGCCACTGAGTCTCCTGTAACACTGCTGGCAATGATGGCGCCTTCTGGGATTCTGGTGAAAACTGATGAATGGTGGGTGCCACTCAGTCTCCTGCATGCCATAGTTGCACCATAGATTGAAGTAAAGAAAACACAGCAAACCAGAAAGAGAAGCTCCTGCCTCTGCTATGCTTTGCACTGCTCCTGCAGCACCCTCACCTGACAAAGGTTGACATTGTGCTATCTGGCAAAGGAGAAATGTTTGCAAGGTTCAATATCACAATGGAAAGCAAAGAAGGGTGAATGTGGATCTGAGAAGTAACAAACAGATAATTGGCACATTAGGTTCACTATCTCCAAGTAGATAGTACAGAATTGAATTGGAGGACACCCAGCTGGTGTCTGCTGTACAATTGCTTGCTTGCTTGATATGTGTGGCAAAACCTCCACACATTGGTGTCAGAAGCATGTTGTGAGAGTACAGTAGGAGAAACTGAGTTTGTTTTTTTCTCTACACCTTAACAGTGTATTGAAGCTTAATTTCAGCCCTAAACACAGATAAAGATTGAGCCAAGGGATTTTCTTCCAGAGTACAGTGCATAGGAGCAAAGAAATTAAAAGTATGAGAGGCACATGAAGAAACATGGAAGATAGATCCAGAAGTTTAAATATTCACATGATAGTGATTCTTCATGAATAAAACACAGATTAATGGAAGGAAGAGAATAAAGGAGTAATAGATGGAATGTTATCAGAGCTCAAGAAAGATCCATTCTTCAGGCCTCTAGGGTCTACCAAGTGCACGTATGTATTTTTGACAAAATCCCCTACCTGGTTACATTATGGTGAAATTTTAGATCTTATAATTTCAAGAAAACCCTAAGTGTTCAGAGGAAAAATAAACTGGCTATTAAAAAATGAGAATGAAACTGGCAACAATGGATGACAGCCATTTAGATCTTGAAAGTTGTGTAGTAAAATTTTTTTGATCCTAGATTTTATACCCAGACTCACTAGCATTCAATCTTGAGAGCTACATGAAAACATTTTTGCTTGTTTTGTACCTCTAAATTGTATTTCCCAGACTGTGACAACTATAAAATTACTTAGTACCTAGATATATATACTATTTTTGAAAGAGTTATTTGAAGATATACTATGGCGAAATAAAAATGAATCAAGAGGGAAGAAAAAGAAAACAAATCCAAGTAATAATATTCTCTTCCATGAAGTGTTTCCTAATCTACCCAAAAGGAAATTATCGGTGAGCTCCCAAGACATATTATTATTGTCTAAAATAACAATAGCTTGAGTGCTTTACATAGGATATCTCAGTTTTCACAGCCACTCAATGAGGTATGTACTATTATTGTTGTTCCCATTCTATGGTTATTGAAACCAAAGCTTAGAAAAATTAATTTGCTCAAGAGCACACAGCTAATAAGTACTAGATTGAAGATTCAACCCCAGTTGTGACAACCAAAAATGTCTCCAGACATTGCCAAACGTCTCCTGGGGGACAAAAGAGCTGCTGGTTGAGACCACTGTTTTAGAGGATGTCATGAAAACTCTTCTCATATCTGTTTCTTTTTATTGTTTTCTTAAACATTTTTTTAAAGTCTGTATTCTTTGTCATATATGACCACTGAAGCCTCTGTTCTGTTAGCCTACTGGTTGGTTAGTGTTTTGCCAGTTTCCTGAAACACCCAGAGCCAAAAACAGGAAAATGGGAAGGTAGTGGTGGCAGCGGGTGGAGGAGGAGGAGGAGGAGGGGGAGGAGGAGAAGGGGGTCGAGGAGGAGGAGAAGGGGGTCGAGGAGGGGGAGGAGGAGTAAGAGGAGCAGGAGGAGGAGGAGGGCGAGGAAGAGGAGAAGAAAAGGAAAAAAATAGAAAAAGAAAACATTCTCCCAGTCTTTGCAGCTTAGCTCCGTACTGGGGCACTCCTTCACGGCTTAGCCAGGCCATTTACAACTCTTAATCTTCACATCCTGCTGGCTCAAAGCCTGAAGGCCAGCCAGAGGTAAAAGTTCAGGGTTTTTGCAGGTCTTTTCTGAACATGCATCCAACCCTGGGCACCCATGTGGCCTTCTTGATTCCTAGGTATACATGGGGCTTTAAAAGTCCTTATCCGCTCACATATCTCCTTTCTTCCCAGGCCTTTGGTCTATTTCTTGTCCTGACTGTTGCCCCTTGCCCCAGACTGCTACAGCGAATACTTGTGCCTTTCAATGCTTTTGGCAAAAGCCATTTGGGACGCTACCCCACTCCTGGGAACACTCTGAGTTCAGTGAAACAAAAGCAAGCCTTGCCCAGTCGTTTAGAGAGCCACTAGACAAGTTTAAATTTACAACTACAATTGTTTGAGAATATGGTCCATATTGCTTCTTTTGGCAGTAGCAGCTTGCACCAGGAGTGTATGTAGACTGCCCTCATCATGGCTGCCATCAATCTCGGGTGTGGGGAATTGTAGTGGGTACTCTCTCACCACAATGCAGTAGCTTTTGTCTTCACTAAGCCTTCCCTTGGTTGTTATAAGTGTTTGATTAGAATCCAAAGTTCCATAAAAATTATTATGACAGTTTTTGCCAGCTCATTAGTTGTTTTTATGGAGGAACAGAGTCTTAGAGTATCTCACTCCACGATTTTTGGCAATGTCATTCCTTAATACCATTTCATTTGATGTGTTTGGACATAAATACATTACTATGTAAAGATATAATAAAATGGTCATGGTGGTGTATACCTATAGTCCCAGCTATACAGGAGGATTGCTTGAGCCCAGGAGTTTGAGGTCAGCCTGGGCAACACAGTGAGATCCCATCTCTAAAAACAAAATTTTTAAAAGATATAAAATGAAAGGCTTTAACTTTAATTTAAAAATATAATTAGTCTTAGCATATTAAATAAAATATCACATCAAAGTTACTATTTTAACAAACTAATAATTTCCTTAAGTAACAGTCATATCCATTTTTTTGTATACATATTTGTATTTTATGTAATTATTATACTATTTATAGTCTTAATTATTTTTATTATCTCCTTTAATGTAAGTAGCCAACTTTTATTTTCTCCAGACCCAGAGAAAACCACTAGGCCAGAAACCAAGAACTATCTAGCTAATTTTCTCTGAATATACTTTTTAGATTACCTTTTTAAATTTTAAGGTGGCAAAATAAGCAAATAACATCCTCCAAAGCACTGGAGCATTCTGCTAACTTATGACTATTTTATAATATATAAAGGTGAATTGAAACTATATTTAGCAATCAAAGTGTTATATATTTTTGCTTAGAAATTGTCCAAGCATCCAAAAATTATTTGTCAAAGATTCAACCTAATATTTAAAAACTTAGCAAATGCTAACTAAAGATCTGGAAATTACAATTTTAGCTAACACATTAAACTATTATGATCTGTAGAATTATAAGAAATTTATAAATGCAAATCCTTTTAAAAGATATGTCATTAAAATTTCATTTAGTAAAACTCCATTTTATATTTTATAATAATCAAAATTCTGCAGAAACAATGATAACTTATTTGAACCATATGACCAATATAGAAAATTTATGAAGTTTAAATCTTGATAAGTTTGACATTAGTTATATATAAACTAGAACACTGGCTTGCATTGATTTTATAGATATAAACCAGGAGAAGATATTCTTCTTATCTTGTAACTATAGTAACAAAGGCTATTTTTTAAAAATCTGCTTGTCTATATTTTTTAAAGTGAGAGAAATACAGTTTATTAAATTTTTCTTTCTTTCTTTCTCCTAGATAACATTTGTGACTATTTATCTGTACTAGATATTCCTGGAATATACACATGACAGAATGATTTTTCTGATCAATTATCTTTAAAATTTCCCATTGCTTGGGGAAGGACAGGATAGAAGGCGTGGGAAGAACAGGAGACTGGAACCCTGTATCTGTGACTCCATTCTGACAATCTCCAGCCACTGTCCACCTCTCTCAATCCCTGCTGGTCCCAGTGCCTGGGAAGCCTGACTGGTTTCATTTTAAGGTAGCAATTAGGCAACAGGGGGAAGGTGACTGTACCTTTTTGCTTCTGCTACCACTTTGTTTCACTTGTTGGGTATGGAAGAGTGCTGACCATGAGGATAATAATCAGTTGGTGAAATGCACGAACCCCTACAGTGTCTGCTTGGGCAGCATTAAAGGACATTACGGGCTTTTGAAAGTTCTACCATCATGCCCAGTTCCCATGAGCCTTTGCCCATCTGGGTGAAGGTGGAGGACGGTCGGGTGAAGGGAAAAAAATAGTGGCTACTAACTTAGACAAATGGACTATGTGGCCATAGAAAGAACAATATAATGTAATCTCTGTCAAAGTACCATTGTCATTCTTTACAGATCTAGAAAAAACAATTCTACGCTTTGTATGGAACCAGAGAATACCCAATATAGACAAAGCAACTTTCTGATTTCAAAACTTGCTACCAAGCTACAATTATACAGTGTGGTAATGGCATTAGGACTACTAATATTTAGATATACTACATTTCCTTCCAGTTTGTAAAATAAAACAAAGCAGGAATTTGTTTAGTTTAATGCATTATTTCCACAGAGTACTTAAAATTTTTAAATTTTTAAAAATATAACATTAAAAACATTTTTCTGTTATTATGTAGTCTTCATATCCATGATTTTTAACAGCTGTATCATCAGTAGCTCTTGGTAGCTGGAGGGGTCTCAAAAATGAAAAAGGGAAGCAACTTGCTCTTCCTAAAACAAACTACAAGAAAAGTACAGAGCAACCTACTGAACTTACCCTTAACTTTTTCTCAGATGAGAAAGAAAAAAAGAAAAAAGACTCAACAAAGACAAAAGGAGGATTAATGCCGGAAAAATCTCTGTAAACTAGCTTACACCTCAAATTATTCATTTCCTTTCTTTTCACATTGTTTCAACTTTTCCAGCCTCCCACTCACTATTTAATGGAACTACAACTCTAACATTACTGAAAAGAAAGAACTACAATGGCAAATTTTGTTCCACAGCTTATCCCTTTTCACTTGTCCTCTCAAATTAAAAATGCTACAAATAACATGTGAAAAGATGATGGCTAAACTTCATGTGCTCTATTCTTTGTCACTCACTTCCAGCATTTGTTATGTAACAAATTATCAAGCTACTGAACAGGCTAGTAGAGCATTCAATCAGGTCTTAATAAGGGCTGAGTTAAAAATTGATATTAAAATGAAATATAAAATTTGAAGGTTTTAAAAAAAATTTGAACTACATTTGGCCCTCTGTATCCATGGATGTGGAACCCACAGATACGGAGAGCTATCTATTACTATGCCGTTTTATATAAGGAATTTGTACATCCTAGGATTTTGGTTTCCACTGGAGGTGCTATTAACATTAGTTTGGTGAAAAGTAATTGCACTTTTAGCATTGTTTAAATTTGCCATTTGTTATTGGAATACATTCTTAAATAAATGTGGTTATGTTATACACAATTTTAATGCACATTTCTAACTTTATGTTTTTTTACTAATGACTTTATTACTTTCTGTTTATTTTATATTTATTTTAGACTGATGTTAGACAAAAAGCAAATTCAAGTGATTTTCTTATTCAAGTTCAAAAGGTGTCATAAAGCAGCAGAGAAAACTCACAACATCAACAACGCATATGGCCCCGGAACTGCTAATGAACATATGGTGCAGTGCTGGTTCAAGAAGTTTTGCAAAGGAGACAAGAGCCTTGAAGATGAGGAGAGCAGTGGCCAGCCATCGGAAGTTGACAATGGCCAACTGAGAACAATCATCAAAGCTGATCCTCTTACAACTGCATGAGAAGTTGCCAAAGAACTCAGCCTTGACCATTCTATAGTCATTGGGCATTTGAAGCAAACGGGAAAGGTAAAAAATTTCCTTAAGTGGGTGTCTCATGAGCTGACGAAAATTAAAAAAATCATTGTTTTGAAGTGTTGTCTTCTTTTCTTGGACGTAAGAACAATAAACCATTTCTTGATCAGATTCTGACATGTAACAAAGAGTGGATTTTGGGCCGGGCACAGTGGCTCACGCCTGTAATCCTAGCACTCTGGGAGGCCGAGGCGGGTGGATCGCTCAAGGTCAGGAGTTCGAGACCAGCCTGAACAAGAGTGAGACCCTGTCTCTACTAAAAAATAGAAAAGAAATTATCTGGACAACTAAAAAAAATTATATATAGAAAAAATTAGCCGGGCATGGTGGCACATGCCTGTAGTCCCAGCTACTCGGGAGGCTGAGGCAGGAGGATCATCTCTTTCTTCTAGTAACTTGTCAAATGCACCATTAGCAGCCAAGTCATGCTACTAATGTTCTCTTTCCCCAGTTTTTTTGCCTAGAGGCTCCAGCTTATTTGGTTATTATTAGAGTCAGTTATTCCCAGTTTACAGCTTAACCAAATGCTTCCCCACTGCAGAACACAAGTTGCCACCTTTCCAACTTCCAAGGATAGTTTCCTCCCCAGCCACTGTTCAGCTCAAAGCCCATGTTACAAAGTTGAGGCTTATTTTCTATTGTAGCAACAGCCCACTTCTGGGTACTAATTCTGTAACTGTTTAAAGTAATTATGATGTGGTAACAACCAACCTACATGTATCAATGGCTCAGGGCAAAAGAGATTTATTTCTTACACCATGTATCATTTGACAGGTGGGTGACAGCCTAGCCTCATGTCATTTTCATTCTGGGTTCCAGGCTGAAAGAGAAGTCTAGATCTGGAAATTGCCAGGCTTGTGGCATAGGGAAAAGAGAAAGGAAGCTGCCAGTCTACTCGATGGTGCTTAAACCTTCTATATGAAAGTGGTATTTTATATATCTGCTCACATTCCGTTGCCCAAAGCAAGTCCTATAGCCAAGCCTTTTGTAGCAGGGCATGAATGTATAATGCTCCCACAGTGAGGGGCCTGGTAGAGAAGGGCGGTCGATCTCAGCAACAGTCATACAATCTGCCGCAGAGATGTCAATCCCTGAGCTCATCCACTCCTCCCTTCACCATATACACATGCTCTGCTGCAGTGTTTTGTACCACATAAGGCCGGTTTCCCTTGGGAAGGGGCACACACAGGGGAGCCTGTGAAATCTCCAGAGCATGAGTTCACTTGTCTGCTTGCCTGCCAGGTCTGCTCTAAATTTGGTACTCACCTGATCAAAAATCTTCCATGGGTGCCGATAGCCCACAGGAAAAATTCCAACTATTGAGCCTGGCACCTGAGGCCCCACCTGGCCATCTAGCCACCTCTTCCAGGAGATTCTACACAGCTTCCTGGGTGAGACAGGTGAGCTGCCATGCAGGGGTGGCACATGGACATCCAGCTGCACAGATGTGGCATAGTCGATTCTGAAAGTCTCTGTCAGATCCTGGTAGGTGCCAGGGATATTGCGATTTCACTGTGAAGGCAGAGGTGAGAGAATGGATAAAGGCAGCCAGCAGGACGGGATTCTGCTGGAGAAGCAGGCTGCAGGGTACGAGACAGACAATCAGGGAAACCCAGAGACTCTGAGTCCACATCAGTCTTGTCCTGGGGCAGGATCCGCCTGGCCCTGCAGCTTCCCGATCGGGTGGACAACTAGATCGTGAGAACGTGGAACTCTTTCCTATAAGGTTCCTGACGCACTGCCGCTGCCAGTCCCTCCGCACGCAAGACGTCTTTGGAGGTTTGAACATGCCCCTTAAGTCCTGTAATCCAACCACTTTTGGGTGCGTCTGCGACTCGCTGAGGCCCCGCCCATATCAGCTTCCTAGACGTAAGTGCTGTTTGAGACAGAACGCCCTACAGACCAATCCCGTTGCTCTTCAGAGACAACATTTAGGTCCTTGGCCAATCGTTTTCCAGGTGCAACCAAGCCACGCCCATACACTGCTCGCCGAGCTGCAGGCGCTCCAGGGCCACTCCAGCACTCCAGGGCCACGGCAGGGGCGCGGCAGGCTGCCGTCTGAGCCTCAGATGGAGGCAGAGCAGACGGTGACCGGGTCCCACCCTCCTGCCCTGCCTCTAGCCCAGGTCTAGTGGCCCATCCAGCATGCACCACGGATATCCAGTCCAGCCCTTCCTCGTCTAATATCACCCCAGCACCCACGCGTGTGCGGCACGGGGCGGCAGGGCGGGCTGGGCAGCCAGGAGCAGCCGTGGTGGCAGCAAAAGCAGGATCAGCAAGGGCCTGTGGGACCGAAAGTGGGACAGGGCTGGGCGGCTGGAACGTGGCTCCCAGACCTTGGGGTCGGAGCCAGGCGCCACCCTACTCCAACCAGGCTTCACATCCAGGAGCTGGGTTACCCTCTGAAATCAAGTGTCAGGGGACTTGAGCCACATCCCACTCTAGAAATTCAGCATCAGAACTAGGAACACTTAGAAATTCAGTCAGGGCTTGGAGCTCAGGTGCCTTATGGAAGAAAACAGGGGTCAGTTCCTCTGCAACCTCCTTCAGCCAGATAAGCCCTTAGAAACCAGGCGTGCAGATCCGGGTCCCTGGCTCACTATCCGGACACTTATATATAAAAGGCAATGGCTTTTTCTGGTCTCAGGGCCTGGTCTGCTGGTCCTTCTGTCTGGCAACCTCTTTCCCTGCTCCTTCCCACAACTGGCTTCTCCTCACTTAGCATTCCCCTCAAATAAATGTCACTTTCTGAGACTAGACCTTCCCTGTCCACTGTATCCAAAGCGACAGCCTCAATTAATAATTTTTCCATGGTGCCCCTTCCTCTTGCCTCAGGAATGCCCACTGATGCCCGCTCACACACCACCCAACCCGTGTCCCGGCCTGGCTTGGTCAGCCTCATTTCTTCAGGGATAGGTACTCACAGCGGTCTTTCTCCAGTGGCAGAACTGAGCCAAGAGCCAGATGTGGGTATCACCCCTCCCCCCATCCTGTGGGAGAGTAGAAGGACAGAGCCAACCTGATGTGGGCACACATCTAGAGCAGTCTGACCCAGCCTGCCTGGGCTGGGCCTGGCCCCAGGGATGGCCCAGAGGTGGGAGGCTGGATACTGGAGGCCCTGGGCCAGTCTTTCCAGGAAAACAAATGCACAGGGGTGTCCAACTCTATTTTTTTTAATTTTTTACAAAACCACATGTCCCAGCCAAACAGGACGCTGCAGGCCCTCCCCTAGACATTATGGCCTGAAGGGGGAGGCCCCCATGAATGAGCAGCTGCCAACCCCATAAGAACCGTCTGCCCCTCTGCACAGGGGCCAGTGTGAGGAAGGGGATCCAGCTGGAGGCTCTGCCCTGCCCCTCACAGCTGCTGGGAGAGAAGGCCAGGCCCTGGGTCCCTGGTGCTCCCAGTGCCTACAAGGGAAGGAGGGAGAAGAGGATCTGAGGGGAGGAGGAAAGGTGGGGGCCAGGGGTGGGGCACCCAGGGCAGACCCATAGTATCTCACCAAGAATGTGCAACATTATCCAACCAGTGTGCTGATGGCAATGATGACTGCCAGGATGACAACAGTGACGGACACGCAGATGGCAATCATGACTTTCTTCTGTGGGAGAGGAGGGGTCAGGCAAAATCACTCAGGGCCACCCGGGGCTGGGGCCAGACCAGGAGGCTCACCTTCCTCGCCTTCTTCTGGTTCTCCAGGGCTATCTTGACATGTTCCTGTCCGCGCTCTACATAGTCCGCTGAGCTCAGGATGTTCTTCTCAATCCGGTTGATCATCTCCCCCTACAGAGGACGGGGTGGTTTGCAGAGGTAGGGATGCCCCGGGGTCGGAAGGTCCAGCAGCAGCTTTGCCCACCCAGCCCCAAATGATTGAAAGACACTACAGGCAGGGAAAAAAAACCACTGCACTAACAGAGACAGAGGTAGGACCAGATCTGACACAAGTTCAGACTCCCAAGGATGGCTTCAAGCCCCCTCCTATACCATAGTCCCTTCTAGCCCTGTTCCCTTGCCCCATACAACTCTATTTGCAGTGGTGGCTTGGAGTTCTGTGCCTCAAATGGCTCATACCTTTCACAGACATTCAACTTCTGTCCCCTCACAAATCTGTCTGAATGTACCCATTCTTCTAGGCCTGTCTCCCAGCTGCTGTGAATCCCTCAGGCTCCCTGCCTCCTCCTGGCACCACCAGCCTTCAGGTCCTGGTATTCCTACTGAATGAGATCCCTTCCCAATAACTCCCAGCTGCAAAAGGGCACTGACTTTAGTACAATTGAGGACAGCTTCTCCAGGCAGGGCTAGAAACTCATCTCAACCCAAACAACAAATTCCCACTCCAACCTTGTACAGATTTTAGGAGACAGACTCTCTAAGGGGCATCTTTGGTACTTTTCAAGGTTTAAGGGTCGATTCTATTGGTGGAGGAGGAGCCAGGGTCAGGGCATACCTGGTGCAGGCTCAAGGTGGGGGAGGGGGGATGCTGTGTATAATGGGGTGGCCATCTGGGTAGCTGTGGAAGGGGGTACAATTCTAGGGGTACGGCTAAGGATGGAAGTAAGGCTGACACTCATGGCTGGTATTTCCGACTGAGCATGGTCTCAAGTCTGGCAGCTGCCTGGGGCGCCCACCTGCATCTCCACCTCAGTAGCCAGAAAAGTGAAGATCTCATGAAGCTCACGGATACTGCGTTCAAGCTGCTGGATCTCACTGTGCCTGGCTGAGATCTCATTTAGGGCCTGTCGAGTCACCTGCGTGTCCTTCAGTATCTAGGGGGTGGACAGGAGTGGGGAGACAGTTTACAGGGAGACCAGCAGCAGATCAGAAGTTCCCAGTGAGCTTCTGGGGCAGCCCTCTGACCTACAACCTGATGAATGACTTCAGGAATGCTAATTAATTCCCTTCTGGGCCTCAGGATGCCCTTAATCAGAAAGGGTCGGGCCTCAGAGAGGACGGGAGGCACAGCAGAGGGAGGCTGGCTGTGACCACTCACATTGGACACAAACACTTCGCTCTGCCCGCTGTCCAGCATCTGTTCCAGCTCCTCGTCAGACACCATTCCAGCATTGGCTGTGAAGGGAAAGGCCAGGCTCAGAGCGGGGTCAGGGTTACCTGACCCCATGGGCCGGGCGCCACCACTCACTGATCTTCAGCTGCCTCCGGATCCGCTCCACATTCTTCTCCCGGTACTCGGACTGCATGGTGTTGCACTTGTTGATGAGCTCCACGAATTGCTGGGACAGGACCCCATGCTGAAGATGGAGAATGCAGGCTGGGCACCCCAGGGGCGCATCCCAGACCCATCTGGGCCTTAGCATCCCCATGGTACAGTAAGCAAATGGTATGAGCTGTTACGAGGCGCCTGCGGCCTTAACCACCTTTTGATGACCTTGACAGGTTCCCCCATTTCTCTCAGAGTAAAAGCCAAAGCCCTTACCAGGGTCTACCTGGCCTCATGATTTGTTCCTTCCCCATCACCTCTCTGACCTTACCTCCTCCTTCTGACCATTCTTCCCGCCCTCCCTCCCTCCCTCCATCCACAGGGGTCTCCTCACTCCTCCAGACAGAGCCCATACTCCCATCTGGCCTCTGCATTCACTGCTCCTGCCTAGAACCCTCACTCCCCAGAAACACCTATAAGTCTTTTGTTCAACTGTCACCTTCTGAATGAAGCTTTCTCCACCTAATTTGAATTGCAACCCTACCCTCTCCCAGCACTCTCAATCCCTCTTCCCCTGTTTTTTCCTTAATACTAGTTGCATTCTAAAATAATTTACTTATGTATTATGGTGATTGTTTCTCTCCACCAGCATGTAAGTTCCACAAGGATATGGATCTTTGGTTAACTGCTGTACCATGAACAGCTCCCCAAGGCACACAGTAGGCATCCAATGTGCATTTGCTGAATTCCGGCTGATGCCAACCTTGCTGCTTAGACTAGAAGTGTGCTCAGTGCTAGTGATCAGCATTTTGCCCAGATGTAACAGGTCCACCTGTGCCCTTGACCTGAAATATCTGTTCTGGGGTATTTTGCCCTGCCTTGTCCCTTCTTCTGATGCCTTAAATGTGCTCATTTTGTGCAGTTACTTCTTCAAAGATATATCTGCTCTCCTGGATTCAGCTGTATGCATTCAAGATGCCCAAATAGCTCCACCTCCATTCCGGTGTCTTTGCTGAGCTCTGGGCCAACACTGACCTCCAAGAACCCAAAACCATTCCTCACTGGGCTCCCAGAAAGGTCTGTCAGCTCACCTCAAACTTCCTTACTAAGATGTCACCCCAGGGAAGTTTCTCATCAGTGTCAACCTCTTCCTTCTTTTTTTTCTGTTTCTTTTTGTGACAGAGTCTCACTCTGTCACCTGGGCTAGAGTGTTGTGGCACCAACCTAGCTCACAGCAACATCAAATTTCCGGGTTCAAGCAATTCTCCTGCCTCAGCCTCCCAAGCAGCTGGGACTACAGGCATGTGCCACCACATCTGGCTAATTTTTTCTATTTTAGTTGCCTGGCTTATATTTTTGTTTTCTATTTTTAGTAGAGACTAAAATAGTCTCTTGCTCAGACTGGTCTCAAACTCTTGAGCTCAAGCAATCCTCCTGCCTCAGCCTCCCAGAGTGCTAGGATTATAGGCATGAGCCACTGCACCCAGCCTCATTCTGACTTCTTGAATTCTGCCTGTGGGGCTGAGAATGTCCCTGTCACATAGGCAGGAAACCTGTCAGTCATTTCTGACCTCTCCCTCTCCTTCCCTGGACAGAGCCATTAACCCACCAAGTCCTACATGAGTAATGTCACTGTCCCCTATTCAACCCTAACTCCCCATCTCAGCTCCTGGAAAGTATGTCTCCCACAGCCAAGCCTAGGTCATATCTGGGGACACAGCAACTTCTCACTGAACAGAGGAAAAGCAAGCAGGATGTTATAATGGATTGAGCATCAGGAGACCTGGGTTCTTGACCCTGAGTGAGTTTTTTTTCTCTCTGAACCTCAGTTTCCCCATTTCACAAATCATCAGGTTGGACTTGATTTCTAAGGGCCCCTCCTTTGTTCATCTGCCATCTAATGATTTACAAAACACTTGCTGAAATGTCCTACTTCTGGAAAAAACAAACCCACCTGGGTTTTTCTCATTCTTGTGTTGATGGAGTTATAATTCTCATCAGCTTCCTCCTTCTGGGGCTCTATGGCTGTGGGAAGACACAAAAGAATGGGGAGGGAGTGTTGACCTATGACTTCTGAAACTTATTTGGGGACCAGGACACAGGCCTAGAGCCATACCCCAGGCACACAATAGGGAGGTGCTTGTCTCCATAGGCGTAAGGGAAATATAATTTATCATAAAATGACTAATTCTGAGCCTCTGACAGGAGAAAATTTATTTTTCTTTGCATTACATTAGTGGGTTCCCACAGGTTTGCAGAGGTCTCCTAAGAAAACCCTTATCTGCCTGTCCAAAGAATGCACAGTGGGCAGCAAGAACTGTAGTAGTGGTTTTGTTGTAAATAAAGGAACTTGAGAGGCAGTCATGTGCTATGGAAAGTACAATGTACTGGAAGCCAGGAGACAGAGATTCTAGATTTAGGTCGGCTGTATGACCTGAATATATCACTGGCCACATACTCCCCAGATATACGAGGAACAGCGCAGAATCAGAGGGAAGGCTCTAAGGTTCCGGGAGCTCACCCTTCAGCTGCATGCGAATCTCCCTCCCCAGCTGTTTGATCTCGTCGCGCAGGTTCTGCAGGTCCTGTTTCATGCCTGAACAAGAGAGAACGCCATGACTCCCCAAAAGAAGACCCTACCTCAGCAAACCACCCTGGGCACCACCTGCATGAAACTACAACCCCCACAATCCCTCGGGCTGAGCATGCGTTCTGCTCCCGGGGTTTCACTCACTCTCCTCGGGAAGGGGCGTGGCCAGGATGGTGACCTGCTGCTTCTCCAACTCCTGGACTTTATTCTCCAGCTTGACAATTGTCTGCCGAATTGTCCGGACCTGGGGAGGGTGACCGAGAGAACCGAAAGAGATACGGAATACTCCAGACCGCGCTGCTCCTTGGTTCCTCTTGCGCCCTCGCGAATTCAGTCCAAGACCCCAGCCCCTTACCTTCTGGAAGAACTCATCGTCCGGACTCCCCAGCCGTGCCGTGCCTGGGTGCACCACCAGCGCGACCCGCTCCTTGTCCTCTTCGTCTGAGCTGTCATTCCCCTGCCAGGGACAGAGTCATTGACACAAATTCCTTGCTGCAGCTTTCGCCCGCAGCACCCATAGGCTTCCGGTACTCTCCTTCTTGGCCATCAGCCACCCCTCCCTGACCCGAAGACCAAGAGTCCTGCTTTCCAGTCCATCCGCCGACTTCTCACCTGCCTCAGCTCGTGGGTCCTGTCCCGCATGGCGGCCTGAGCTCCCTCTCCCCGGCGCCTGAGCCCCGAGGGCCTCAAGGTTCTAAGTTTGGAATTCCCGTATCCCACTCACACTCTTGACACTCCCCTCCCTCACCCTGCGGACCCCAACACCCCCACGAGCCGCCAGTGGCTCCGTCCCTTGTACCACCCACAGTCAATGAGAAGGAGCAGACCGCGGGGACCCCCCAAGGTTCCACAGGTTGGAATTCCCTTTTCTTCCCCCCGCCCGCTCCCGTAGCCTCAGCCCCGCCCCTCTGGGATGATTAGGAGCATGCGCACCGGGGCGCGTCTCTTCCTCGCCTGAGGGAGAGGCGGAGGTTGATGGTCGGAAGCTGTTGCGCCCCTACCGGAAGCGAAGCTGCCCGGACATGAGAACCCGCCCCCTTTACCAGAACAGTCGCATCTTCCAACAACGGAAATCTGGTTGCCAAAAGGGGTTGGAATGCGTCATTTGTACGTAATCTGAGAGACCCGCATCTCACATCACCCCATGGTGCCCCCCCCGCCTCACGTGACCGGCCCGGTTCCAGCCTCGCGGACCGCAGAACGTGATGCTTTGTCACGTGTCCTGGCTCTGTCAACGCCGTCTCTGGGACACCCTTCTGTTCACGACGTCCTCAGCACCCTGACGTCCGAGTTACGCCCCCACAGTCCCCAGAAGCTGGGGAGGGGAGAGCCGACCACCCGGAGACCTTTTGAGGCAGGACCCTTGCTGAACTCGCCTTTATTTCTTTTGAGTCCAGGGGTGTGGGCAGACTAACAACTTAGAATTTAGTACTGTCAGCATCATGGGACCTTGAAAGTCAGGAAATAATAAGATCAGAGTCTTAAGCGTCGGAGAATTGCAGAGTTTTGCAGGCAGGGAATCTGGGGGTGGGAAGTGACCTAACCCAAACCAGAAATCTCTTCTTCCGCATACTCCTGGCGCAGCCTCTGACAGGTGGGCGGCTGGCGCCCTCCTTGTACACTGCAGTCCCACTGCACTCATCACCTTCTGAGCAGCGAGACCATTTAAGGGCAGCTGAGGCTGAGAAAAGTGTCTGTCTTATATTGAGTAGGTTGCTTCCCTTTCACTTACAGCCCCAACGCCTAACTTTCATCTGAGGTCAGGGCATGACTTTGTTCTTAACTGAATCCCCCCACCACCTAATTCAGAACCTAACACATAATGGACCTTGTGAACAAGAACAGCATTTTAGCCTTTTATATATCTGAAGATGAAGCTCATGGTTCCCTGGACTTCTGTAGGCTTCAGGCTCTCTCACTATGACACTTCCCTAACCCTAGCCCTCTAGACATTCATTCATTTAACAGATATTTATTGAACACATATTATGGGCCAGACACTGTTCTAGGGTCTGGAGCTATATGAGAAATTTCTGCACTTGTGGAACTTGCACTGTATAGAAGTCCCCACCGTCATTCAGTGAGTCTCAGCAAACCCAGGAATGAATATTCGGTCTCCAGGATCTCAAGGCTCTTTCCAGGAAGCTTATGAGAAAGTTCAAGCAAGGAAAAGAATGGCCCCTCTCTGGTATGCCCTGGTCAGGAAACATAAATTCCTGTGACTGAGTTGCTGTTGACTTCTGGAAAGTCACTTCTTGTCTCTGGGCCTTGATCTTCAGTCAGTACAGTGGGCAACAGTAGGAAGGTGGGGAGATCATCTTTATGGGTGTTCCCTGCTCTAAAATTCAATGATTCTATTTCCATTTCCTTATAGGCAAAAATTTAAAAAAAAAGAAAATAAAAAAATAAAATTCCATGATTATGAGGTCGGAATCAAGTGCTGTCCTGAGTGTGATCTTAAATAATTCATTGTTCTTCTGGGACTCAATTTCTCCTTTTGACAATGTGGTCAGGTAATTTCTGCCTTGCCTAAGGTAGGAATTGAACAATATCAGATGGAGTTAGGAAGGACATGGAACGTCTTGTAAACTGTTGAGGGTTCCCCCCTCTCTGGGGTTTTACTGTGGGCTCCAGCTCTCTCTGGGCCCACCAGTTCCATGTGCCTCTCTCTGGTTCTTAGCCTCCTGATGACTTGACTTCTTGTTCCCAAGCTGCAACCTGGAATTGTTAGTGCCTGTTAAACTTCTCAGGATTATGATATTCAGTGTTTCATTTGTGGTTTCTAGGTGGGGATCACAGGGCTTTGGAATGGTGACTTAAGGTCACAGGAGGCCGGACTGAAAGCCTTGTGGTAGTGTGTGGAGGGGACAGAGGCCATTTGGAGAGACTGGCTCTAAGGATGGAGCTCTCCAGAACTGAACCCTTTGTTCCTCCCAGGCCCTCTGAGCAGCCTTGAAGTACGTATTATGTATATTGGACCTTGGGTATGTAAGTGTTGCAGGGATGGATATTCCCTTCAGTCTGTGTAGGTATTGGGGGGGATGTATATTCCTTAACGCTACACTATGATCCGGGAAAAATACCAGCTAGGCGTGGCTACCCACGTTCTACCCACCCCTGGGGACTTGAAGCCACCTGATGATGCCCTGCTTTGGATTATCTTGGGGGAGAAAGGAGTCGACTGCCTGCCTCACTGAACCCTCTCCCATGACAGGGTCTCCCTCCCATGCCTGCTGGGTTGGGGCTGACTGCTGGAGACATTGTTGGTCTTACCCTCCTCTACCTGTTGGTCCTACCTGGTCCTGAGGTTTAGCAACCTGTCCTGTCTACCTGCAAGTCCAGTCCTACCACCATTGAAGCCAGATGGCCTGGGCTAGAATCTCAGCTTATTAACCTACTAACTCTATGAAGCAAATTACTTAACCTCTCTATGCCTCAGTTCCCATTTGAAAAAATGGTAATAATAATAGTATTAAACTCATAGGTTACTGTAAGAATTAAATGAGATGATATATGCAAAGTGAATAGAACAGTGCCAGGTATGGAAGAGTATATGTGTTTGCTGCCATTATATAATGGTGATCATGATTGTTACTCTTAAATATTTCAGCAGCTGGTGTCTCTACCAGGGATTCCACTCTGCTGCTTGTCCAGGGTCTTCCTTCCCCCTTCCATCTCCTGAGCCCCACTGTGCACCAGGTCCTAGGCCAGTGGCCTTGCCAACTCACGCACGTCTCTCATGCCTCCGCTCGGACCTAACATGCCATATATTTTGCTTATTTATTTACATATTGTATGTAATCACCACTCTCCTCCACCACTAGCATGTAAGTTCCACGAGGACCGTGATTTTCACCTGCCTTATTCACTGCTATGTCCCCAGCACTTACAATAGTGCCTGGCACATAGAAGCTGATCGATAAATATTCGTGAATGAATGAATTTATTTCTTTTTCATTTAATACTTATATAGCACTTATATGTGTCAGGCACTAATATAAGCACTTTAAAAATATTAACTCATTTAATCCTCATAACAATTCTATGAGATTTGTACCATTACTGTCCTCATTTTACAGAGGAAGGAACTGAGGCACGGAGGAGTTAAGTAACTTGCCCAAGGTTACACACTTAGTAAATGACATACCCAGCATTTGAACCCAGATAATGGAGCTCCAGAGTCTTTACTCTTAAACCCTGCACTATGATCCAAGGAAAATACCAGCTAGGGGTGACGCCCTAGTTCCACCCACCATTGGGGACACCGTTGCCTCCTACTTATGCCTTGCTTTGGATTATCTGGGGGGAGGAGGCAGCAGACTGCCTGTCTGACTGGACCTTCTCCCATCCCTTGTCACAGGGTCTCTCTCCCACACATGCTGGGCTGGGGCTGACTGTTGGAGAGGCTGTTGGTCCTCCTCCTCCTCCCTGTTTGCTTTGTCTCCAGGAGTCAAGATATCCACATTTATCTCACCTAAGGGCCTCAGTTCACCCTACAGACATCTCTGAGGCTGTTTCTGTGCCAACCGCCAAGAGCCATGGTGATACAGCCACCATAGTTCTCTCCCCATGAGCATGTTTTAGGCCTGAACTTGACCACTCCCTAGAGTTGTATCGGAGCCTCTCTCCTCTTCAAACTGTGTGCATAGTCTTGTGGCTTTAACTCACATCCAGATGCTGGCCTCCAAATGGATATCTTCAGCCCAAAATGTTCTCCTGAACGCTAGATCCCTGAATCCACTTGCCTTCTGGATATCCCCTCCTGGAGATCCATAGGCATTTTAAGCTCAGCGTGTCCCAAACAGGATGCATCACCTCCTCTTGAGAACCTCCTAAATCAGCTTCTGTTCCTCCTGTGTTTCCTCTCCATGTGGGTGACACTGGGTCACCCATGCCATAATTTTGGCCTCAAACTTTATTATAAAGGTGATGGATGATGCAATTTGTCTGGATAAACTTCATTAAAATACTAGAAAAAATATATAGGCAAAATCCTTTATAACTCTTGGAATGAGGAGGACTTTTCCAACTCCAACTCAGAATTCAGAAGGTATAAAGAAAAGATTAATACATTTGTCTATACACAAAAATTCTGCATGGCAAAAAACATAAGTAAAATCATAAATAAAATCAAAAGACAACAACAGGCCGGGCGCAGTGGGCTCACGCCTGTAATCCTAGCACCCTGGGAGGCCGAGGCGGGTGGATTGTTTGAGCTCAGGAGTTCGAAACCAGCCTGAGCAAGAGCGAGACCCTGTCTCTACTAAAAATAGAAAGAAATTAACTGGACAACTAAAAATATATAGAAAAAATTAGCCAGGCATGGTGACACATGCCTGTAGTCCCAGCTACTCAGGAGGCTGAGGCAGGAGGATTGCTTGAGTCCAGGAGTTTGAGGTTGCTGTGAGCTAGGCTGACGCCATGGCACTCTAGCCTGGGCAACATAGTGAGACTCTGTCTCAAAAAAAAAAAAAAAAGACAACAACAAACTGGGAAAAAATATTTGCGATTCTTATGCAAAGAGCTAATCTCCCAACTATTTAAAGAGCTTCCTCATCTTGATAAGAAAGATGAACAGTTTAATAAAAAATAGCTGAAGAACATGACCATTCACAAAAAAATACATAGAGTAAGTAAATAGAATCATAAATAGAATTTTAGCTCTCCACATTTACATACATATGAAATGATACATACATCCAATATTATTCACTGGGTATTGTTTGCAATAATCATAAACTTGTCCATCATCAGGTACAAAGCTGTCAAAAAGAGTGAGCAACCTCACTGCATATAAATATGAAATGTTCATTCGTTAAATATCAAGGTGCAGGCCAGTTGCAGTAGCTCACACCTGTAATCCCAGCACTTTGGGAGGCCAAGGCTGGAG
The DNA here is from genome assembly GCA_963575035.1 of Avahi laniger. Lineage (NCBI taxonomy): Eukaryota > Metazoa > Chordata > Mammalia > Primates > Indriidae > Avahi > Avahi laniger. Next base: position 52,666 of record CAUYSK010075169.1, read on the forward strand.
GATCAATTGAGGCCAGGAGTTTGAGGCTAACCTGGCTACAGAGTGAGACCCTATCTCTACAAAATATAAAAAAATTAGCTAGGCATGGTGGCTTCAGCCTCTAGTCCCAGCTACTTGGGAGGCTGAGGAAGGAGGATTGCTTGAGCCCTGGTATTAGAGGTTGTAGTGAGCTATAATCATGCCACAGCACTCTAGCCTGGGCAACAGAGTGAGACCCTGTCTCTAAAAAATATATATGTGTATATATCCAGGTGCAGATTAAGTGTACCACGTTTATTGTTGTATGTGAAAAAATGTGCACACGTGTGTGTGTGTGTGTGTGTGTGTGTGTGTGTATTTGCTATGTATCCTCATAATGAAATTCTGGAAAGTTATATAAGAAACTAATAAAAGTGGTTCCTTAGGGGTGGTTCATGGGAACAAGGTAGTTAGTACAGTTGTTAGAGTTAGAATTTCACTGTACATCTTTTATATTATTTAGATTTTTATATTATGTGAAAGTATTACCTATTAAAAATTATATTAAAGAAAGAATGGTAAAAGGGAACTTTTGAATAATTTTTTTTTTTTAGCCAGTCAAATTTAACAGTGAGGGGTTGAATACCAACTTTAGTGACACTAATGTTAATAAGTTCTGATAACACACTACCATCGGACCAGCCCCTTTGAATAATTTTTTTTTTTTTTTTTTGAGACAGAGTCTCACTTTCTTGCCTGGGGCGAGTGCCATGGCGTCAGCCTAGCTCACAGCAACCTCAAACTCCTGGGCTCAAGCGATCCTACTGCCTCAGCCTCCCAAGTAGCTGGGACTAC
>CAUYSK010075170.1:0-12899 GCA_963575035.1 Avahi laniger
GATATTGGTGAATTAATAGTCAAAGAGAGGTTGGGGGCTGGGCGCGGTGTCTCACGCCTGTAATCCTAGCACTCTGGGAGGCCGCGGCGGGCGGATTGCTCAAGGTCAGGAGTTCGAGACCAGCCTGAGCAAGAGCAAGACTCCGTCTCTACTAAAAATAGAAAGAAATTATCTGGACAACTAAAAATATATATATAGAAAAAATTAGCAGGGCATGGATGCGCATGCCTGTAGTCCCAGCTACTTGGGAGGCTGAGGCAAGAGGATCACTTGAGCCCAGGAGTTTGAAGTTGCTGTGAGCTAGGCTGAAACCATGGCACTGTAGCCCAGGCAACAGAGTGAGACTCTGTCTCAAAAAAAAAAAAAAAAGAGGTTGGGCAAAATGAATATACAGAAGCTTCCAACTGCAGTATCTTTAACGGTAAACATTTAATGGTAAAAACCACTTTCACAGAAATGGTGAAATTCCTTATTCAAATAATCCTAAAAGGACAGAGGGAAGCAAATTTCATCATGTATAGGGAAGCTGGGACTTAAAGAAATGATAAATGCCTGAGGTGATGGATACTCCAATTACCCTGATTTGATTAATTCACATTGTATGCCTGTGTCAAAACATCACCTGAAACTTATAAAGGACTACAACAATTATGTACCCAGAACAATTAAAAAGAAAAAAATTCAAAACTACAAAAAAAAAGACTAAATAATGTACTTACGGCGCAACGCACATGCTCCATCACTAGAAAATACTTACTAAATGTTTAACAATAAAAAAGACAAGTTGAGAAACTTGCTGAAAGTTACAAAGCTATACAGTTTTGTATATGAGAGTAAAACTCCTTCATATTACAGTGGTATTTCCAGCATACCATGTAGATGCATACAAAAATATTTTTAGTGACTTTCAGGTCAAACTGAAAATGATTCATGATTGGAAACATACTTGGAGAAATAAAGTTAACCAACAGCCTAATTTCTGTTTAACTATTTTGGATACTGATAAAAGGCCATTAGCAAATGATGGTGCTTCCTCATGATCACTCTCATCTCCCTGTGTCACTGCTATCTCACAAAATCCTTGGGGCAATGTTTTTTCTTAGGTATCAAAAATGAGAAAAAAGATATTTTAAAAACTATTATTGCAGGAGAGATATTGGATAATCTAAAGAAACAGACTGTCAGTCTCTATAGTACTTGAAATTAGAGAAGTTTTTTTTGTAATTCTAAATGGGGAAAGATGAGGATATTTCCCAAAGTGACTAAGTACAGCAGCATGGCATGATTTTTTAGGAGATACATGACTGACATGGCAATTAGTAAAATAAAATGCAACGGACAGATTAAGAAACCTGCCTTCCAATTCTAAAAGAATGATGATTTGATGTTATTATTTTGCTTATTTATAAGTGTCCACAAAATATATGGTTAGCCCTGAAAACAACTGCAATGATAACATTCTGCACTCTTTTTCATCCTTACTCAATCAGTAGCGTGGTCTTCCAACTGAGATCACAGCCTCTTTTATTCCTATATGGTGTGTTAGGGAGAATAATGCCTCCTCTCCACAAATATCCACACATTCACTTGTAGATACGTTTCCTTTCATGGAAAATAGGAAACAGATACACAATGAATTCAAACATTTTAAAATATATATTGATTTAAAAGAGCAATAAACCCACTATATGTTCATATAAGTAACATGTGTAGGAAAATTACCTATACTTCAAAAAATAGTAAGAAGATTGGTATTATCCTATGTTTTTGCAAATCTTTGCATATCTGGCTTAATAGAAGACAATTGGATTTTCACATCTGCTTATGTTCACTCTATTGTGATATATCATTGTGGTTGGCATAACATGAAGAAAATTCCCTTTCCATATACATTTAGTCGGAAATGTGAATGCCTTTGAATAGTGTACTGGTTAAGTTCCTTCACGCAGCAGATGCAAAGACAGAATTAAGAGTACAAGATTATATTGGGGGAGACCTCTTTGAAAGATGTACCAGAAAGGGAGCAAAATTAATCAGGAAGAGCTTCTGCACTGATCCTGATCTGACACTCAAGAAAAGAGAAAATGAATGAAGATCTAACAGGAAGAGCCTGAGATGTCAGTATAGCTTTTAGGAAATCTTGGTCAAACCAATGAGGAGCACCAGAGACAAGAAGGACAATGAGATGAGTCCTACCTCAGAGAGAAGTGGCCCAGCTCCACTGTCCCACACTGGTCAGTCCACAGCTGGGAGCAGCTGGCAGAGAGCAAGACCTAAGCCGGATTGCCGAAGTGGGTTTCAGTGGGGCAGCATCTGAAGGCTCCTTAGCTAACCACACTCCTCACTGCAGGTTTTTTTTCATAAGATAGATAAGAGTGATGCACCTCTCTTGCTATCCCACTGTCCTTTTTTTTTTCTTTTTTATGTCAGTATATTATGGGGGTACAAATGTTTAGGTGTCCTTTCCATATGAATGTGGACATTCTTCTTTGACACTGTGCCAAAACTCAACATAAAGGTATAGTGATGATGTGATATCTGAAATCCTATCAAAAGTATTTTTTACTCTGCTACATTAAAATCCACAAGTCTGTCTTTCACTTTGAATGGAACTTTTACTTATGCCTTATTCTATAACATCATGCATTGGTTCTTTGGAAAACATTGGTTCACCAAATTATACTAGGCTTACAAAGGTTGACACATTTCCATTATAAAATATATACTTAAAAGATCATAATTGTCACTATCATCATCAATCTCATCAGAAAATTCTCAAAAATGGAGAAGTCACAGTAGTGAATATGGGTTTTCTGAAGTTCTACTTTTGGAAAGTAATGCTTTCTGAATAACTATGAACATTTTGAAAGAAACACTGTCAACTATTTTTTCCCTTCAAGTGATGGGTTCATTTCATTCCATTTTGAAAAACTGTCTGTCAATTCCCAAGTTTGAATAATCATAATTTGTCTGTCAAATGGTTTTTCAAGTGAAAATGATGTTTCGTGGAAAAAAAAAACAGCTGGTTTAGATTGGGACTCAAATAATTGCAATGTATTTTTTTGAGAAAACCATGGTACTGGCATGTATGGGGCAGAACTGCATTATGCTTACTTGTAATTGTGGCATACAGATTATGAAAATGATAACCTGTAAATTTAATAAAATTGATAATTTGTACTACTGCTTTATCAAGAATAGTTCTTTTTAAGAGTTTTGTTCTTGCTTTTGTTTTTTTGTTTGCTTGTTTTAATTCAAATTATCTGTTTTTTACTTTGAATATATAATGTGAAAAATGCAATACAATTATGAGTGTGATTTGGTGGCACATTTTGATTCTTGCTAAGGCAACATAATTTTATGATCTGTGAGTGAAAAGGTCAATACAATGAAAAAAGAAAATAACTTCTTAACATTTTTCTTCTTCCAACAAGCCTTGCAGATACCTGGAAAAGTCTCAGAACTTCCAACGGATGTGCAGAACATACTTTTAAAACTCATGGCCTAAGACCTATCTTTATCAAACCCTACGCTAGAACTCATGGTTCCTAACACACAGCCTAGACCTGTTCCCACCATATAAATCTCCTCACACACTTTGATTTCTGTTTAGTTTCCACTCATTTCTTTCTTGTCTCCTCCTTTGCAAATCACTTCTGCCATGCTTGATAGAATATGGTATTTTGGTGAACACAGTTTCTTGGATTGCCTATGTTTCTATTAATCCTCATGTTATCTGGTTTACCTTTTATATTAAATACCTCCTCTTGGCCAGGTGCTGTGGCTCACACCTGTAATCCCAGCACTTTGGGAGGCCAAGGTGGGAGGATTGCTTGAGGTCAGGAGTTTCAGACCAGCCTGAGCAAGACCCCATCTCTACTAAAAATATAAAAATTAGCCAGTGTGATGGCATGAGCCTGTACTCCCAGCTACTCAGAAGGCTAAGGCAGGAGGATTGCTCGAGCCCAGGAGTTTGAGGTTGCAGTGAACTGTGATGACCCACTGCACTAGAGACCCTGTCTCCAAAAATAAAACCTCTGTTTTTTTTTTTTTTTTGATACAGAATGTCCCTCTGTTGACTGTGCTAGAGTGCCGTGGTGTCAGCCTAGCTCACAGCAACCTCAAACTCCTGGACTCATGGGATCCTCCTGCCTCAGCCTCCCCAGGAGCGCTGGGACTAAAGGCACATGCCATCATGCCTGGCTAATTTTTTTCTATTTTTAGCAGAGACAGACACTCACTCTCACTCAGCCTCCCAGAGTGCTAAGATTACAGGTGTGAGTTACTGCGCCAGGCCCCAAACCGCCTCTTACTCTCAATTCTTCTCAAGGTAAGGACTGTGAAACTGTGTTAGCACCCCCTTCTCAGTAGACCAGTAGTTTCTTGGTATTCAGATTTTGACAGAAAAATATTTATATAACATTGATTACCATATTTAGCTAGGCAGAAAATAGAAAAGCAAACAGAAAATTAGAAGTTTTATGACAGCAAGTGTAGACTGTTGTAGAAGTGCACAGATGAGGCTTACCTCAGAGCAATAGCAGAGGTCATGAGTGACATGTAAGAGCTAAGAGACTGCTCCATTATGCCAAGGTTGCTTGTCTGGTAGAGGAGTTTATACTTAGGCTATTAAGTATGAAATGTCTGATTTATTTAAGTTCTAACTTTGACACCTGATATCTCTGACATTTCACTTTGACACGTCTAGTTTTACGTTTCTTGTGAAGATACGTCCTCTCAAATGTATGCTTTGGCTTATGATTATTTTTCAAAGAAATTTTTTTAGAGCAATTTTTTAAAATCATGGATAAGTCAATAACTCATATTATTTTCAAATATGAATTCCCTTGTGGAACCAATGCAGTGCAGACAGCTCAAAATATCAACAAAATATTTGGGAAGGAGGTGGCTAATGAACGCATAGAGTACATCGATAGTTTGAGAAGTTCCATTCCAGTGATTTTAATCTTGAAAATGAGCCATGTGAGTCATCTGACACCAAGGTGGATAATGAGCTGAAAGCTGTAGTAGAAGAGAATCCATCTCAACCTATGCATGCATTAGCAGCAAGATTTGACTTTACTATTCCAACAATATTGGATCATTTGAAAGAAATGGTCAAGGTAAAGTAGCTGGATAGATGGGTTCTGCATGATTAAACGAATGTCAGAAGAGAAATCATCTTGAAGTTTGCCTTTCTTTGCTGTGATGACATAAAGGTGAACTATTTCTACACCGTATTGGTATGTGTGATGAAAAATGGATCCTTTTTGACAATCACGAGCTTTCAGCACAATGATTGGATAAAGATGAAGTACTGAAACACAGTCAAAAAACGAATATTCATCAAAAAAAGCTAATGGTGTCTGTTTGCTGGTATTGCACTATAGCTTCATGAAACGTGGTCAATTGATTACAGTGGGTGTCTACTGCAACCTATTGGATGAAATGATGAGGATGCTTGCGATGAAGCAGCCGAGATTGGTCAAAAGAGACAGGCCAATCCTTTTGACAAGACAATGCTCGACCACATGTCACACAAACAACGCTGCTCAAACTACAGCAGCTGAACTTGCAAACCGTAATGGCCATATTCACCAAACCTTGCACCAACTGACTACCACTTCCTCCAGGCCTTTGGACCACTTCTTTCAAGGAAAAATATTCAATTATCAACAAGCTTTGGAGATGCCTTTTGCAATTTCATTGCCACTTGCTCTCCAGGTTTCTTCACTGCTGGCATAAGCAAGCTACCTTTAAGATGGCAAAACTTTGTGGATAGTTTAGGTACATAGTTTGATTGATTGTACTCCTTCTCATTTGCGATATAATAAACTGCACTTTTGATTCGAAATTGGACATTTCGTAAAGGAATCTGTTCATATTGCAAGGGAAACAATTTTTCTCATTAATGTCCTCCCTTTTTGACAAAATGCTCATTGTGTCAAATACTGTCAGTGGGCTACCCAGAATCAACTGTTACCTAGTCAAGCTAATAAAATTCCCATTTTTGTGGGACAACAATGTGGTTAGCTGCAGGGTACAAATCATGATGAATTTGAGCCAATTATGCATATCTCATTATCCATTATCAAGGTACTTATTTTACCAGACTTTCTTGCTCTTATCCAATAAGACAAAAGGCAATTTTCTCTCTCTTTGGAAGTTCTGAGGAAAAAAAAAAAAAAACATCTTGAACAAAGAGACAGTTACTCAATAAGAACTTGCTTTACTTGCCACTGCTTTTCTTGTAGCCTTGAATAATGACATGATGCCTGTTGATTCGAGAAGTGTCATTAGATGGTATGGTAACGCTTTCAAAATAGCCAAGCAGGAAAGAGAAATCCTTAATAGATTCTGAAGGATGTTATTGAGTTGTTTTACGTGTTGCATTCTTTTTATTAAGCCAGATAAAATGAAATATTGTTTAAATCTCTTGTTTTAATTACTTTACTGTTGGGGGTGAGTAGTTCAGCCAAAAGCATTTTTAATCCTTTAAATATATATAAAACATTATGTACACACACATACACATATATATACATTTTAGAGATTTAATCATCTCCACTCCCAAATTTTACCACTTACGTAATCTCCAGTTGAAGGATGGTATGTGCCTTGATTTACATGACAGTTACTTTCACTTGCCTTTTAATTCTTATTATTCCATTATTTTGGAGATTTTATTCCATATTTCCCCTATAAATTGGTCTCTGACCACACTGAATCTTTTAGTAACATGATTGATTTTAAAAGTCCTTTATGACTTCTGCTTACTAAATATGTAGCCAAAGATCTCAAAGTTCCTGACCTTTAGGTGTTTCATTTTTTGAATCTTTGATCTGCCTGTGCATCTTTCCTTTCAGAACTCTGCCCATTTTTGGAGATTTGAAAAATGAGAACTTCTGCATCATGTGCAAATCACAGACAACCAATGGATTCTCTTAGGTAAGCAAGCAGAAAATATTTTGTCTTTTTTTCTCACTCTGTGAAATAGAAACTGAGTGAAATGTTGGGCTTTTTCCTAAAGGCTTGTAGATTTCTCCAGACTAGGCAAGCAGCTGACTGGCCCCAACATTTTCTCATTCTCTGGTCAGGTTCATGGTACTAACACATTGCCTATTTCCCCAAATTTATGGGTTAATCCTTATTAGAAACACACAGAACATAAATCAGAGTAGTGGGATGCTATCTCATGTGATTTCTGTAATGCCCCATTTTCCCTCAGAATCAGAAAGACTTTGACAATATTCTTTCCTATATTTTAGAATTCCCTTAATGACATATACCCCTTACCTTCTAATTTATGAATTATGTTAAAATTCTGTAATTCCTGAGTCAGCCAATTTTCTCTCTTGATATAAAGGTAAAGTATTTGCAATTCTAAACTCCTTTCTTTCTAGACAAATCCTGAATTTCATAACCATAGTATTCTGTAGGCTCAGAAATTTTATTTTTGATATCTAAAGCTGAACATTCATCTTTTCTTTTCCTTTTAATTCATTTCATAAGGATCAGAGCCTCCCTAAGACAAATAATTATCTCTGTCACAATAGGAAGAGATTGCATAAAAGTAGATCAAAATTAATAAGCACTATTATATACTTGTAGCTAATAGAATCCCTGGGCTATACCCTTTGAATCATGCATACAAATTTCATGTCAGAATGCAGCAGAAGACTGGAAACTCTTGCCTTGGTCCTTAGAAGTTTCTTTTATTGCTAAATAAATAGAGCCTTTTTATTCTTGCTTTCAGGTAACAGTTTCCATATTATCCCTTAATGGAGTCTGATTATTTTAGATTCAAATTTTTTTTCTTCAAAAGTACCCAAGTTTTGACTTTTGTAACATTATTCCTCATGTTCTACCTCTATGTTAACTTTTCTTTTTCTATTAAACTTGCTCTATAGGTTTCTTTATGTTAATAGTTTACCCTTCTAGGATTGTTATGTAAAAATGAGGTAGGGTTATGGGGTGTTTTTTTCCCCATAAAATTCTATCATTTGTAAAATAGACATATTTCAAATCCTTGTCTCTCTCATTATTCCTTTTACTTTGAGAAATGAATATCAAGATTCTTAAGTTTAAATATCAAAATAGTGTTAAGAATTAAAAACATTTCTTCTAAATTTATGCCATGGTTATATTCTCAGTGAAACAAAGTTAAAGCATAGCCCATAGCTATTTTTGCTTCAAAACAGAAATTGTCCAAATTCTCAACAAATATTTACATATAGTTTGCAGGAAAGTTCACATTATGTGTGGTGCCAATTTTCTTTTTAAAACACTCAGATATTTTTGTGCTATCATTTTATAGTAAAATCTAATGGGTCGTGAACACATAACTAAACAGTTTACGCTATGCATTCTATTTCTGGAAAATTTCATCAAGAATAATATAAGAGTGGTTGAAACTTCTATTGATTTTTTATTGTCTTTTGATTCTGTGGACAGAAACTAGTTACTACCTAATCTATACTAATTTAGTACAAAATGGTGGCTAACAATGCATGCCTCAGCCTGAATTTTAATAATATTTTGAGTTTCAAGGATGATAGAACAAGAGATCTTCAACTCTGATCCTGAAAAACCACGTGCAAATCTTAGTGGGAAAAGAAAAATATGACATCCTCCCTCCAATCTATCCCGTATTACTTGAAATCATTTTCTATTTCCTAAGTATGCAAGTTCTTACATTCATGAATTACAAATCATCTCAAAATAAAATGAGTGTCTAACTACAATATTGGTGAAGGAATTATGGCAATGTTTTCTGAAATAAAACAAATTTATCCTCAAAAATATATTCCAAAATGTAGTTCAAATATAATCTGCCCAAATGATAATATTTTTATATGTGTTTTAATTATTATGGTTATTCATTTTCAATAAATACAATTTTGAATCAATAGAATTAATTAAGAAATTCTCTTTCTCAAAACTTCCCGTGTACAAATGGCATTATTGAGAGTTTTCTAGTAATGGTAGAGAGCTAGTAACAACTACCATGAAAAAAGTCCAAACTAAAATTATCTTGGCTCTAGGGCATTGTATAGACTTAGGTAATATAATTAGTGTTTTGATTTTTGTTGATGGGAACCATGACTTTTTTCCTTGAACAGACATTCTAGCTTCATTCATATTTATATGGAGACAATTTACTTCTGGAGTTCAGATTTATATGGAGATAAAAAGGATCATAATCTAGTCAGAATTTTTTATTAGATGACTTAAAATCAAGCAACAACCCTCATACACTCTCACATACATGCAAATTTTCATTACAATAGTTCTAAAGTATAGATATCTATAATCGTTGAATAGCAAAGAAATCCATGACTTGACGCTTACCAGAAATTTAATCTTAAACTGTCTGCTAACCAATTGTTGTCTAAAATCTCCTGATAGAAATGATTTTTAAGATGACTTGGAAAAAGTTATGAACCTATTCAGAATTAAGGGAGCTATGATCTTGAGCTATGTATATATTATCATATATTAATTTAAATCCTCTCAGAAATTATATCTATTGAGTTGAATTTAAGCATTGTTACTTCAACACTTATTAAAAGACACTTAGAAAATTTCATAGGATATCAGTTACTTGTTTTGAGAAGAAATGTTCTTGGCACTTTTTATACTATTTTTCTATTCACGACATTAAAAATTGGTACTGTAAATTCACACACATAATAAAAACAACAAATAAAAAAAGAAACAAAAACTATCTTTGATAACATAAAATTTGTATGTGTTTTGACAATGGTAAAATAATAATAATTTCAAATAGTTAATAAATATGAAATATATGCAAGACCATCATTTATATGCTTCATAATTCTTACAACAGATCTGTGGGCTAGAAATTCTCACATGAGGAAGCTAAATTTTAAATAGAGAAACTTAAAATTACCTTCTTTGCACCTTTATTACTACAAAGAGCTTTGATACATTTAAATTGAACTATGTCAACCATTGGCTAATTGGATAATAAATATATTATGAAAATAAATATATGGGTGAATAATTGATAGAAATAGAGAAAAATGAGAAAAATGATAGATAAGAGAGAGGAAGTTAAATCTATAAATATTCAAACACAGTGTATTATTTTTAAACCCACAGAATAATTATTTCTAGTTCATATGTATGTTTTATAACTCCTTTAAAAATACAAACTTTGTATGGCTAGAGGGAAAATTTTTGTGTACGTGTTCTATGTAGTAAATAGATCATTTAGTACACTCATATAATAATCGGCCAATTGACAAATTGGTTATATGTGTTCAATGCCACTCTGTTAGCAATCATTTAATTTAGGAAGTTCAAGATTGCAATTCTTAACGAAACCACTCTGCCAACTAGCATAGCTGTTACCACTGACAACGTTGATAAGATATTAGAGTGTTGATATAAAATTTGCAGATGTATAGATGACATCTGAATCTATCATTCTTTCTTATTACTGTATTGATTACGGTTGTGAAGCAGTAGGAGTTTGGAGAGAACAAAGGAAGGACTTTTCTAAAGGACTCATCGGAAGAAGCTTAAAAAAAATAACAACATTGAAATTTATCTAAAAGGTAGTAATTGATAAAATTTAAGAGACTCACGCTGGCAGATGTTAGTAGAGTTGAAAGTAGTAGGCAATTATAGATTAAGGAATAGTCTCTTAAAGAGAATTATTTATTTCTTTGCCTAGCTAGTAACTGAGATTGTAGACTTTGATTGATTTAATTCTCCACTTAACCCTAGACAATTTGATAATAGCCCACTAACCATTCTTCATCTACATCTACACAATAAAAATTTCCTAACTGTAGAATTTATCTGATTTCAAGCATTATTGACTATCCTGAGAAAAATGTCTTTGTCTATGAATGGTCGATAAAAATGACATCACATAAGTGTCAGGACCTGGACCTTTGAAAGTGCTCCATTAATAATATGTAGTTGATGTTGTTGAAACAAATACGTCGACCTTGAATTCCTATACCATAAAGTAAAAATATATAGTCTAGGTTATACTATTAAAGAGAGATGAAGAAGGTAGACTGGTTGTTCTCTGAATTCAATTCTTCATAACCTTATTGTTCTGCTAGCAAAACTTATCACTGAAGTCTCTCAAATTTGATATTTATCTAGGAAACTTTCGAAGATCACATCAGAATTGCAAACCTCAACATCAATGAGACAAAGTTATTTTTACATGAATTCTTGGTCACAGATGATTCCATTTGTGTTTATCAAAAATTCCCAAATGAAAATATTAAAGTATGCATCAGAGAGAACAAAGGAAATGACTTGTGGACCTAATCTATCTTCAATCAAAATTTAATGAATAGCTTATTATTAATTAAATTAGTTTGACATCACTTACTAAAAAAAGTTATGGTACCTAATGAGTACAGTGATCGGCAAAAGGCAACAAAAGACCAGTGCCCAGATGGAGAAGCAATCTCAAACCTCAACATATTTGGAAGAGTGTAGCAAGTAGGGATACTCTGCAAGTGTTTGTGACAGACCAATGCGAACTAGAAAGCAGGCAATATGCTGAGATTCAGACAAAAGCAGCAACATCAGGGAGGTCTGACAGTGGGGAGCAGTGGCTGAGCCTCAGGAGTGGGATTTCGTTACAGAATTCCAAGTTTAGTTATCACACAGAAGGGGTCCCTCTCTAGGATAAACTGGAGAATTGACTGGGTTATTCAAGCAGATATTCAAACTTGGGAAATAGAACAAAGGGACTGTCATTAATAGAGCTATATAACTATAACCTGAAACATGTCAGGTTGGTTCCAAAGTCTGGGTTGGTATTTAGTGTATGAGATTTCATGAGTTCCAGTTTTGAAGATGAGAGGATGGAGCATGGGGAGCTGGGAGCAGGAAAGAGAATTGGTGACAATCAAACTTTACTTCCCCATATATTTAAATATTTTTTACTTTCCCCTAAGTCTCTGCCAAGCTCTTACTTTGTGTTAATTTTTTTTTTTTTTTGGGAAAATAGCTGATCTTTATTCTTATCACCTTTTAAATTGCTTGTCATTCCCAGTAAAATTATTTTGAGGAAAGCTCGCAATGTTTAAAAGTCTCTAGGGTGCACTGTTTTAAATTCCCACCAGCAGTGTACAAGGTTCCAGTTTCTCCACATCCTTACCAACACAGTGTCTTTTTTTTTTTTTGATAATAGTCATCCTAACAGGTATAAAGAGATAATTTCATTATGGTTTTGATTTTCATTTCTCTGTCGATTAGTGATATTGAGCATCTTATCACATACCTGCTATCCATTTGTGTCTTCTTTGGAGAAATATCTATTCAAGTCTTTTGCCCATTTTCTAATTGAGTTATTTTGCTTTTTGCTATTGAGTTGGAGAAGTTTCCTATACATTTTGCATATTAACCCCTTATCACATATATGGTTTGCAAATAATATTTCCTCCCATTTTGTAGATTGCATTTTTTTTCATTCTGTTGATTGTTTCCTTCGCTGTGCAGAAGTTTTTCGTTTGATGTGGTTCCACTTATTCATTTTTGCTTCTGTTGTCTCTGATTTTGGGGTCGTATCCTAGAAGTCACTGCCAAGACCAATGCCATAAATCTTTTCCCTGTTTTCTTCTAGGAGGTTTATAGTTTCAAGTCTTAAGTTTAAGTTTGTAATCATTTTGAGTTGATTTTTGTATATGGTATAAGATAAGATAAAATGGTACAGCTGCTATGAAAAACAGTATGGAGTTTCCTCAAAAAATGAAATATACAAATATTTGATCCAGTAATTGCACTTCTGGGTATTTATCCTAAAGAATTGAAATCTGAATCTTGAAGAGATATTTGCACTCCCATATTCATCACAGTATTATGCATAATAAACAAGATTTGGAAACAATGTAAATGTCTGT
>CAUYSK010075172.1:0-29509 GCA_963575035.1 Avahi laniger
TACAAAGACCTCAACAAGTAAGAAAAACAAACAAACAGCCTCATTAAAAAGCGGGCAACAGACATGAATGGAAGTTTTTCAAAAGAAGATGGACAACAGCCAACAAACACATGAAAAAATGCTCACCATCACTAATCATCAGGGAAATGCAAATTAAAACTACAATGAGATACCACACCTTACCCCTATCAGAATGGCCATTATTAAAAAGTCAAAAAACAATAGATGTTGGCATGGATGCAGAGAGAAAGGAATACTTATACACTGTTGGTGGGACTGCGGATCAGTACAACTTCTGTGGAAAACAGTATAGAGATTCCTCAAAGAAATAAATGTAGACTTACCATTTGATCCAGCAATCCACTACTAGATACCTTCCCAAAAGAAAAGAAGTCATTTTATCAGAAAGACAGCTGCACACAAATGTTGATTACAGCACAATTCACAATCACAAAGATGTGAAATCAACCTAAGTGCCCATCAAATTATGAGTGGATAGAGAAAATGTGTATATATACACACACACACACATACATACCGTGGAGTACTACTCAGCCATAAGAAAGAATGATATAATGTCTTTTGCAGTAACTTGGGTGGAATTGGAGACCATTATCCTAAGTGAAAATCTCAGGAATGAAAAAACAAACACCACATGTACTCTCTAATAATTGAAAGCTAAATCATGGGCACACATGGGCACAAAGAGATATAAAGGACATTGAAACCAAAAAGAGGGGAGGGTGGGAGGTGTGAGGGGTAAAAACTTACCTATTGGGGACAATGAACACTATCCTGGTGATGGACACCCTAAAAGCCCTGACTTAATTATGCATCATACAAGGTATCCATGTAACAGAAACATTTGTAGTCCCCTAACATTTTGACATTTAAAAAAAAAAACTTACCAATTGCTTACTTCTGGAATTTTCCATTTAAATTACAATGCTTATATCAGTTACCTCACTTATCTCACCGTGCCGGCATTTTAACATCTTACATCATCACAAAAAAAGAAAGATGAACACAGTACAATAAGACACTTTGAGAGAGAGACCTCACATTCATATAACTTTTATTACAGTATATTGTTATAATTGTTCTATTTTATTATTAGTTATTGTTAATCTCTTACTGTATCTAATTTATAAATTAAACTTTATTGTAAATATGCATAAATAGGAAAAAACATAGTGTATAGAGTTCTGAAAAGTCATAGTTTCAGACATCCAGTGGGGGTTTTGTAGGATATCCCCCATGAATAAGTGGAACTCTGCAATGCTTTGTCAGCTATCTGGGAACTCCACGATCCAGTAGAGTCAACACCTAAAATTAACGATCACAGCTTCCATCTCATTGGCCAGGATGTAGTCACGTGGCCACACCTAGCTGCCTGGGGACCTGGGAGCTGCAGTCTTTCAGCTGGGGGCATGGATGTGTAGGATGCAGGTGGAATCCCGTCATTAAGGAAGAGACAGAGGGCAGTTAACAGTCTCTGCCTCCTGTTGACACATGAAAACTCTGAGATAGAAGCTCACTTCTCTAGATTTACTTTCAAGAAGAATTGCTCTAACTTTAGTACTTTGTCCACAGGGAATGGAATAGCTAAAAATGGTAGTGTTTACACTCTGCACCCATCATTTCACCACACGTGTTTTCCTATGGGGCCACCACCTGAGGGAATTTGGTGCCAATGTCCACGGCTGAGAGAGGGATTGTTCCCAGCCTTGTTTTCATGCGCCAGAGAAAGAAGAGTCTGAAAAGGCCCCAGAAGGACAAACATGTGGGTTTGGCTTCCTCCCGTCCATCATACTTTCAGTCGCATTTGGACTCATTTCCCTCAAGGGAGAGGAGAATGAGTCTCTTGTCAGTGTCTGCGACGTGTGGTTCTACCCGCCACTGCTGCTGCACGCACCAAGGAGGAGCGCAGTCTTCAGTTCCTCCCAAACGCCTCAAAGCGTCATTTGATGGCATCGCAGTGGAACGTGGTCACAGTTCTTGCCGAGTTACACTGGCTGTGCAAATAAGGAGCCAGAATAGATCCCCTGGCCAGGACAAGGCGGTTATGAGGTGAGGCGCCCTGAGAGGAGGGCTGTCTGTGAAGAAAGGAAAGGCATCACACTTCCTCAAACATCTGCACCTTATTCCAAGCGTGATTTCTGGGTCCTTTTCTTTCCCCTTTGAACACCCCTATGCAGTCTTTTAAAAAAATGTGAACAAGGAATAAGACAGTACGGGCCTCCCAGAGTAACAAGATGCCTGGGAAGCCAGGAAGCTGGGGAGGCACGACAGCAGAGAAGGCCCACCCCGGAGGAGGGAGCTTCCCAGAGAGACAGGCACAGGAGGGGCGCATTGCATGGTCAGGACAGGTGTGGTCAGGACAGGCGTGGTCAGGACAGGTGTGGTCAGGACAGGTGTGGCCACATTGGGAGACAGTAGCCGCAGGGTTAGTAATGGAGACCATGACCTCCAACCCCAGCCCCTGCTTCTTCAACTCACATTCCTCAGACTTAAGTTGGGGCCTTTTGGAAAGGAGTGAACAGCAGCCCATGCTGCGGGGAAGAGGCCAGATGAAGCCCTCACAGAGCCGTCGTGTTCCATGCCAGGCCACAGGTTGCCCCTAACTGTCCCCCTGCAACACCAAAGCCATGCTGATGGCATTGCTTTCTGTAGTGGCACTTTGTGATCTGAATTTCTAATAAGAATTAAAAGAAAATGGGAGAAAACTATATAGTGCTGTCCCCAGCAATACAGAAGGTCACTTTTAAGGGAAGCTGAGTGTTCTGCCCTGATGGCTCTGGGCTCCATGACAACTGCCCCCTTTCCAGGTAGCCATGCACCCTGTATTGAGCACACTTTTTCCCCAGTTAGAGGCTGTATCACAGCCTGTTGACAGAAAATGCTGAATTGATGACCTGTGGGTCCCCAGCCCAAAATCTGGCTCTAGTTAAAGGTGTTTTTCTGACATGTCTCATCTTTTGCCAAATGACCTGGGCCCCCAGCCCTCCTCCCACCCTGTGGAGTGCACAGCACTGGTCTCCCAGGACATGTCTGTGCCAGCCTCCAGGGAGACATAGGCCCTGCCATGACCACAGATGCGCGGAGCCATATTGTCGGAGCACTGCACTGTGCTCTCCAAGGCCCAATAGGTTTGGACTGAAGGAGCACAGCCAGCAGATCTGCGCCCTGGGCCCGCTTAGCTGCAGGTTCCGAGCCATTGGCAGGCACGCAGTGTGGGGCTGTCCCTCTATGCTGCTTTGTCCTAGAGGATGGGCTTTCACTTATGAGAGATGCTGAACCCTGAACAAGTCTCGACTCTGTTCCAATACTGTTGGCCACCTGGTGGGTAGCACAGAGACAGCCACCATTTGATGTCTGACTCCTCCTAAATATGAACTAAAGACACCAACCCTACCAGTAAGTAAATTGCCCATGTCTGGATTATAATTGAACTGTTTTGCTGCAAGCATTGCACTTAGAAAATTATAGTCCTAACTCAATAAGGAGCCAGAAAGGGTTAATCCGCCTCCAAAGGGAGCATAGTTCACTCCTTCCTCTCCGGAAGGAGCAGATCAAGAGGTAATTAGAAATGACTGATACTCTTATAGTTCTATTGAGCTATAATTAAACATTATAGTATTTGTCCTCATTATTCCAGCAATTCCACTTGGATATATCCTCAGAAAGAGAGTTTGGACATAATAGGCCAGAATCTTCTTCCTTAGGAAGCTTAGCATCTTTTAAAGGATAAAAAGTTCCATTACTCAGAGGCAAAAATTTGATATAAATTAGCAACACCTGTTCCCAGAGTCCAGTGTAGCTTCCAATCACTGCTTGCCCATCCCAAGGTGCCAGGACCATGGGAGAGTTCACACTACCCCGTGGGCTTTTGCTCAGTAGCCAGGAACTAAGGACTCCTTCTCAGGGCTCAAGCGTTGTCTTCAAATAGGTATAAAAGAGCAGAGCTAGACAGTAGAGAGAACAGCACTTAAGTTCATGTGTAAGAACGTCTAAACAATGAGGTTCTGTAGAAAAATGTTGAATATTCAGTAATACATAAAGCAGATATACGACCTGTCATTGTATAGCTCACAATTTGAGTGGATAGAGCATAAGTGCATAAAAGACATGTAAACCAGGTTTTCTAACTATGGCAAGTGGCATGAGTGAAGGAACAAGGCAAGTGGCATGGGAGTGAGGAGACAATAAAGGGGGTGGGAACATGCTTTAGAAAGGTAGTCAGGGACAGCTTCTCTGTGAGGGTGACTCTTTATCTAGACCTGACAGTGTAGCAAGGAGAAAGAGCATGTGGGAAGACCTAGGACAGAAAAAGAGATTCGCCCCCTCCAGGTCCACCTGGAGGAGACTCTTAAGAAGGAGAATCCCAGGAATAGATTTGGAGAGAGACGTTTTCAAGCATTAACAGCAACTGTCAATCACTTGTTGGAAATGTTGTATTAGGAATGTGTGTATAGAGTAGAGGATAGAGCGAAACTTTATGGACCTTCCCAGTTTGGGATGCTTAATTTGGCATTTAAGAGGGGCTTACTTCACCGCAGGCCACATTCTGGCCCAGGTGGCAAGAGAACTAGGAAGCCTGTCCCGTGCATTTGCTGGACGTGAAGAATGCACGGACACATCTGCACACCCTGTGCTCTTACCCTCCGATCCCTCCTGGCTCAGTGGCCCCTGCCGGTCTCCTGGCCATTCCTCCTCCTCTCTAATCTGCTCTCCACACTGGACTGGAAGTGGTCTTTCTAAATCCAGATTTGATTAGATCATTTTAATAAATAACTTCCCATTACCTGCAGAATAAAGGACAAGCTAATAACCAAATTCATTCTTGGCTTTATCTCTTGCTGGTTCGTGTTCTAGTAATCTAAACTACTCACAATTTTCTAAACTCTGTGTCACCCAGCGCTGTGTCCATAGGCACTTTTTGCAGACCCACCTGCCTCCTTGTTTCCTACAAAAGACGCCCACACTTTGCATCTGACTGCCTCTGAGAGTCTTCCTAAGCTCCATACCCCCTTCAGTTGTGACATGATACTAAGGACTTCCCTCGCTTTCTTGTCCACCATCTTCATAGATACGGATTCCCTTCCTAACAGCTCCATGGGCCACAGTTGCAAGCCCACTGTATTTTCCTCATGGGCCCACCCAGATTGGGCAATGCTCTGAGGACTAGTGAGCAAATATCCATGCCCATAGCACAGTTTTACCTCTTTGCCTTTGCTCTTGCTCTTCCTTCTGCCTGGAACACCCTCCCTTCATTTCTTCACCTTGCTGTCTTGTTTTGACAATTTAGCAATCAATTCAAAGTGTTATTGCCAGAGACCATCCATAAACAACCAGCTTGATCTAATTATTCCTCCTCTCTGCTCAGTGCCTTCTATATACCAAATACATTCAAATTATTTGTGAGTGTGTGCATGTCCCCCACACTCCTTCAAGTTAGCACCATGTCTCATTCAATTCTATATATACTCCACGCATCACTCTCTGCCCAACATTCAGTAGACAACCCCTAAATGCTTGTGAGATGTTTAAACCAAACAAGGAAAATAACAAAATACAGAGACAGTTGTAAAAGACAATCCTTGACTCTTCAGTCCTAGCCAGTGGCATGTACTAGAGACTTTGAACTTGTCAGCTTAGCCCATTTGATCCCTGAACCAACCATAGCTTGGATGTGTGTCAGAGGTCCACCACTATTTAGATTGGGGGGCCTGAACTTAGTCTTGTTCATTCTCAATTCTCATAGTCATTTATATGACTATGGGCACTTGCTACTTTCTACCCATACATATTCTTTTCTCTCTAACTTTATAGTTCTTTATACGCAAAGTAGAAAACTCATTCATGGTTATAACCAGCACATAGTAGGTACTCAATATATCATTGGTGAATAAATGTCTTTTGCTTCATTCAAACCCATTCTGTGTCCCTAATAAGTCATATGTTGTGACCAAATTCAATGTAAATCCCAACCTACAGTTATCTAACATGTAGTAAATGCCAGTACATGCTAATTGCTACTGACCACACCAGTATGGATCCTAAACCTAATACTCAGATCATTTGCAAATAGAAGCTTAGAACTTAGAGAATTTCTCAAGAGTGTCAGAACTACATCATTTTAACATTGGGCATGTGGCTATGTTTCTAAATGTTTGCACGTAGAGATTCACTTTAGACCACTAATATTTTAAAAATAATAAGACTGATTAAATTCAAATAATTGTATTCAAATAAAAAATAGCAACGTTCACTTACTCTCATATATACACAAAACAACCACTCTGAGACTTACCTCATATAAGGATCTAATCAGCCTAAAAGGATTATGTTAAAACAGAAATAAGGGTAGAATGCATTGTATATGAAATACTAACTTGCACAATTCAGTTCACACCACAATAATATTAATGATGACTGACATTTTTACTTGCGTAGGACTTTTTGTCTAAGATGATTACATCATGGATGCAAATAACCATATAATTGCTCTAATGTGAACTTAGTTTTAGTCACAATACCAAGGTTTGATCTTGAACAATTCACCAGACCATTATCCAAAAAAGAACTTGTAAAATGGTAAATTGGACTATTAGAACCTACTTTACTCTTGGTCATGGGCAATAAAATTTGGGTTTCAGTTGATGAGACATTAAGAAGACTGGAAATCCTGCCTTCAAGGAATTTCATATGCTTCATTTATGGGGTACAGAATAGAGTACATATCAAAGAAAATAGTATTCAATCTTGATTTTTTTAAGACAACACCCATTAATTGAGTCAGAAAGAAAACACTATGTTGTAGTAATGGAACAGAAATGGAATAGTTACGTTTGAAGTTTGAATATTTTCCAAGCAGAACCCCCAGAAGTTTTCTAATTCACAATAGTTACCTATTTTTTTATTTTTGTTTTAAATTTTATGTATATCTATTTCTTTTTTTATTAGGCATCCTGTACATGTGTCCATATTTGAACATAATCCATTTACATTTATTGTACTAACTAATAATGTGTAGTATGTCTTGCTTTATGCTTCATGTGTTTTATACTTCATGACTGTTCCCTTTTTGTTTTTCAGTCTTTTGCTGCATGGAAACTGTAATCTTTTTGAAACCTGATAGTTTTAAAGCTATATATTGGTTTTAGTTATACTGATAGTTAATTCAAACGTAAATTTTAAAATGTTCGAGTGTACATTGTTCTCTCAGAAAGGAAGCAGGATTGTTGATGCTTTGCCCCAATAAATAAAATGGATAAATGAACATTATTTTAATGTCTCTCTTTTCCTCCTTCCCAGTTCCCCTGGAATAGGGAATGATTCTGACATTTATGATGATCTTTATAATTGTCATTGTTAGGTACATTATTTATATGTTTCCCCCCACATTTTTTAACACATTCAATATTTAAATCACATTTACAACAACAGTTATTAGACTTAATTGAGTTAGACTTAATATTATCTACCTTCCATAATACCACTACTTCCCTACTTTTGGCTGCTGTTTAATTTTAACTTGTCAGTTGCCACATGTCTTTGAGCACACATACAGGTGGTTTATTGACAATTCCTTTTCCTATAGTAGATCTTTATTCAGAAGTCCTTCTTCCTTCTACATCTTGACATTAGTGGTCCATTCCTTTTCTTTTTTCATTGGCCCTATAAAGGACATTTTTCCATGTTTTCTCATGCTTGAATGACCACAGGGTTGTCCATACCTAAACTTTGCCAATATTTACAATGCAGAGAGTCACTTGGTTCCCATCAATAACCATGTGAACGTTCTCAGAATCTTCCTCTAATCCCAAACTGGAAGGCGGCTTCATTGGCAGAGCGCCATCTGAATTTGTAGTCTTTAAAAATCAACTCATAGTATGGCCCCTCGGAATTGAGGAGGGGTCTGCTTCCCCAGGCTGCTTGTCTTCTACCCAGAAACACAATTTATTCATAGATGATGCAATAGTTTGTTTTCCTTTCCTTTTCAGATGCAGGCATACGCTGCAATTCCCACAGCTCTTCTCACTATTTTCCTGTCTCCCCCACTTATCATTGTCACTGTCCCTACCTGCTTTCTGTTTCTGACCTATTGTATTACCCAAACGCTACTCCTTAAATGGCTATCAAAAGAGAAGGGCCAATGAAAGGCTTTGGTTGGGTAAAATGACCTTAGCCAAGATAGAAAGCAGTCAGCTCACCATTTAATTGGTGAAGGCTCCAGAATTCTAGAATACATAACTCACCAAGATGGGCGGAAATTTCCTAACATCTTTCTGCTTGATCCAGCTTGTCTACCTCAGGCCCCATTCAAGCTTTAGCTGGTAGAAATTCCTCCCAGCATCTAGCAAATCATTAGTCTGTATTCCTAATTTCCAGGACTATAGATGCTTTTATCTCTCACTCCATCTCCATAATTAATTCAATAAGAATTTAGGAAGGCATATGCCATGCCCCTACCTAGCTGCCTTCTTATGTGGGAAGTCCGTCCTCACAGGGAACTGGCAGAAGGGATGTTAGTCGGGCCCCATGTTGAAAGAAAGATTTGCCCTCTTGACTTTTCTTTTCAGTGGTGACAACCTATGTAAAAATGAAATAGAAATAATAATAATAGGCAAAAAATAGGACACCGATTCTATGATCCTGCCCCTTTCTACTGACCATCAAAGTAGGCAAGGGTCAGTGCCTAGGGAAAGCAATCATCTCACAGTAGGGGCATTTCTCAACAAAGAAGAGTGAACCAAAGCAACAGCTGGTCTAACAAACCAAGGATGCTGAGTACAGAGCAGAGGGGCTGCTGCCGGGCAGTGTTTGTCTAAGCAGCAGTGCCAGATGCCAGTGTGAGGCAGTGGAGCCGCGTGTAGGGGACAGGCTCTGGCCTCTGGCTGCTTGTTTTCAAATCCTGGCTCTCCTGGAAGATTAGCTGTAGCACCTTAGGCAAGATAACATGTCTATGCTTCTGGTTCTTTATTTTAAAGCTAGTACCTATCTCAAAGGATGGCTATAAGAAAAAATGGCATTATACATGCAAAATGCTTATAATTGTACCTGGCCCATGGTGAGGGCTCATTAATGTTAACTATTATTATTATCCTCACCCACATGTCTTAAACATGGAGAGATCAGGTATGGACAAGGCAGAAAACAGCTCGTAGATACATCCTTGAGCAACTTGTGCAGACGAGAGGGAGGGCGGTTAGTTCCCCAACATCCTAGTGGCTCTGGAGGGCCAGCAGCCCAGACTCCGGAGAGGGGACTGTTGAGGCTACAGGGACAGGAAGCCCTAGGCTAGAACTAAAGGGTCTACTGTAGACTTCACATTTTTTACTTTCTTTTCAATCCTCACCAAAAATTCCATTTTTGAAATGAAGAAACTGAGCCTTAGAGGAGTTAAGTGACATGTTCAGTCTCCTCGGCCAGCATGTGTCCAAGCCACAGCACGACACTGGCCTGAAATGGAAGCTCCCAGTCCTCACCTGACCGCACACCTCCCAAAGTCCCCGGGCCAGAGCGCAGCATCCCACACCTGGGAAAAGAAACCTGCACAGAGGGCGCTGGGGGCGCTTCCCACAGCAGGACTGATGTCAGAGTATGAGCTTGAGCTAGAGGGAGAGGAAGACACTGAGGGGCCTGCCCTGGAGACTTGTCCCTGGGGCACAGAAAGATCAAATGGCAGCTGGAGACCTAGGTGAGCCCACCTGGGACCTCAGGCTGGGCCACACCTCACACTGCTTTGATCAGATCTTAGCAATTACTAAGCATTGAAATAATTAAAAGAATAAAATATTCCAAATATTCCACTTTGCCTTTTTATTAGCCTCCTGCAGCATCCAAAGGGGCAATTACCATAACAGTCACAGGGAAAAACTGTGAATTTGGGAATTGCTGGGTCACCGCAAGGAAGGAGATGGCAGACAACCTGACTGTGATTAGTATCATCATATGATCTGATTCACTCCAAAGAAAAGTCATATTTTTTTTAAAAACTATGTGAATGCTGCAATGGAATGTGTGTTATACATCCTACATTAATAATCCTACATTTTGCCCCCCAAATGACCACTATTAAGAGTCTCACCTTTTTGGTTGATGACTCAAGAAAGAAAGGCCAACAACTCAGCTGCTACATGTCTCTGCAAAGTGATACCCATTTGCAGTTTGAAGAAAATCTTCTTGTGACACTGCACACCTAGAAGTGCTCCAAGACAGTGGAGCCGACAGCAAAGTGCTGTCCGACAGGCCCCTCGAAGCCCTTTCTCAGGTTGGACCTCCGGGGCCATCGCGTTCCCAGTGCACCAGAGTGGAAGTCTGTGGGGAATCAATTTTCCCTTGAAGGAAATGCTTTTGCCATACCTCTGCCAGTGAGGTCAGCCATGCTTCAGGGCCACCAGAGGTCCCAAAATGACCCCACAAAAGGAGAGATTTCCCAGTTGCAAAACACATGCTGCCTGCTGGTCGGCGTTCCAGCCTGCTGTCAGAAGAGACATGACGGAGTCCACGCAAGACCACACTTGCTCTACAACCTTCACGTCAAAGCTGCATAGTCGTCCACAGTTGCCATTGCAGGAGGAGTCCTGCCAAGCTCTCTGGGCCTCACCCCATGTCTCTACAGGAGGGCACACAGGGCACAGTTAGCAATGCCTCGGCCAGGGAGCTGGAGAGGGCAGTGCCTGCCTCTTGGTCAGTGCGGGGTGGAGGCACTCCTCAGGTTAGGAGTTAGAAACGGCTAGGACCTCACCGCTGGGTGGGGAGAAGGGAGAACTGCTGCAGAGCCTAGACCACTTGCCCGTGTTCACTGCCTTTCACAGGACATAACGGGACTGGAAAACTTGGGAGCAGGATTTTGCAAAGCTGGGGTCTGAAGCCAAGAATTTTCATTTGGGGTGACAGAAGATGGCACAGAAAGTCTTAGGCATTCAGAGTCCTATAGTTTGGGCAACCAGACCAGGGGGGGTCACAGCAGACCAGAGGTCTGAGCGTCCTCCCCATCAGGTGGTCTAGGGGCAAGGCTCAAAGAGACAAGGGCGCGTACAAGCCAGAGCTGGAAGAGGGGCCTGAGCAAGTGGGCTGCAGCCAACTGCGTTGAAGAGAAAATATCAAAGTGTGGCCCAACCGTGTAAGAACCACCTAAATTACATGTCAGAAATGCAGATTCCAGTGTCCCTCCCTAGGCCTATGGAGCTGAGTCTTTGGGAGTTAGGCTGATTTGAACAGAAAGGGCCAGAAAAGGGAGGAAGGATGGTCCAAGCCTATCTCAGCACAGCTTTCCTTTAGGTTCCCAGCCTCTGCCCGGGCCACCACCTCTGCGTCTGGTCTCCAGGGTCTAGAGTACACCGGACAAAGTGAGCTCAAACCTGAGACTCCACTTAGTTTGGTACAAGGCTCATCACCCCCCGGCGCTAATCCCCGGCATCTCACCTGCTGTGCCAACGAGCCTGGCCTCATTAGTCCATTCCCACGGGCAGGGGCTGAGGGCGCGGCTCACCCATGAGCACAGACACGGGCCTGAGGACTAAGCCCACCTCATCCCCACAGCCTCGCTTTTCCCAGCCCCCAGGTCCAGAGATGCCAACTGCAGGCCACGTTTGGTACAGCCAAGAAAACAGTCACAGGCCCAGAACAGCTGCAGTCTTCAGCAGCTCAAAGAGGATCAAAAAATTATCTGCAGCCTAAACCTTCCTTCTGGTGTGGCACAGAATTGAGTTCTCCTGAGATATACCTGGCATCTCCTGGCCATGGCACCTACAGTGCCAGGCCTGGTATAAGTGCCCAATGAAAGTCATTCAGTGACTGAAGCTATGATGCTCCATGTCACAGACCACCTCCGTCCTCCCCGTGGAGTGGCCCAACATGTGCGTAGGCATCTGCTCCCCCTTTTGTGTGATCTGCCCAGTTATCTGTTTTCTCTGGGACCGATGGCCTTCCCTGAACCACAGGCTATTTCATTAAGGCCCTCATAAACTCTTTCTCTTCTCCTAAAAGCTGGTTCTCACTTCATGTGCTCCCAGCCCCCGACCAGACGTAGCATAGCATAAAGCCGGGAACAGCGCACCTTTTCTGTAAAGGGCCAGATAGTAAGTATCTTTGCAGACCCTACAATCTGCGCCGCAGCTACTCCGCTCTGCTGTTGCAGCCCCACAGCGGCTACAGACAATAAGCAAATGAATGGGTGTGGCCGTGTTCCAATAAAACACTAATTACAAAAACAGGCAGTGGTCTGGAATTGGCCCATGGGCCACGGTTTGCCAGCTCCTAGCATGGAGGTTAAAAGGCAAGGCTCTAAGGATGGATGGTTGAGTTCAAATTCAGGCTCCAACAGTTGCCTAGCTGTGCAACTTAATCAGATCACTTGACTTTTCTAAGATAAATTACTAAGTGGTGACATCATGCTCTCCTTATAAGGCTTAAGTGAGATGCATGCGTATAAAGTGCTTAAGAAGGTCTCCAAGCACGTGGTGAACAATCAGTAGCTGATAGCTCTATTACTCTTTCAGACAGTGACAATTCTGCCCAGCACTTCCTAAAACTGGCTGCCGCCTTCCCCTGCCACCCACAGGGTCCCATGTACTAGCCCTTGCCCCACCCGCGCCTGAGTTTACTCCACTCTCTGAACATCCTTTCATTTGTTGTTCAGCTGTGCTGGCTGGAGCCATCCTCTGTGACTGGGTGTGTTCCACGGTCCACTCCCCTGCAATTCTGAGCAGGGCTCCTCCCGGCCCCCCTGTCCTCTACCCACCCAGTGCTGCCACTTGGTTCCAGCATGCCTCAAGCAGCAGCTCCTGCCCCTTTTGACAAGAAAATAGGGCTAGATGGCTATTTTCCTATATCAGTACTTCCCGACAGTGTTCTGAGGAATATTCACTCTGGGAAGTATCAACAAGTGCTTGCAAAAAGGAAAACTGGATATATATGTTTTGGGAACACAGGGAAAATACAGTTCAAAGCATTTCTTTTGTATAAGACTTTTCAGCGTGTTTCATAAGCTAATGTGCGCTGCTCGTCTTCAGGAGAGGAATCAAAGCACTCTGCAGCATTTCCTGAAATTCGCTTTAGTGAGGCACAGTTTTCAAGGGCCATCACGCACGATCAGGATTCTGAGGAATACAGCTTAGGAAATGCTACCGTGGACAAGGGGCCGTGTATCTCTGTTCTCCAAGTTGACTGATGGCAAAGGTTAACAGAGCGTGCGTGCTAGAGAAATCTTTAAAATCCTCCCTGTTTGTTATACTTGTGTTCATTCCTCATCACGACTTGCTCAGCACATTTATACTGTGGGCCGTGCTTGCCCGCCTCAGGGAGGTGGGCTCACCCTGTCTGTCAGCCAGACCAGCCAGAGCCATAAAGAATTCCCTTAGTTAGTGAAATACAATGCCCTTCCTTCCTGAAGCCACCCAGTCACCCCAATCTGGACCTTTCCAAATGTTCTCCACTTTGACTCTTAAAAGAAGTTCAAAGTGGCCCACAATTCATGTCAAATGAACTGGCCTGCAGTTTCCTAGTTTGTCCCCATGGGCTCCTTTATAAAACCATGGCTTTATTGGTCTTAGTCATCCCATCTCCATAGGGGCCTTTGCTGAACTCAGTGAACTTATTTAAACATCCCTGGGGCTTCTCCTGTTTCCCTCAGCTCCCTTTCTGTGTGCCCAGAGCCTGGTGGGGCTGACCTAAGGAGGCACTGTGGAAATGCTAGATCTTTCTAGCAATTCCCAGCATTGCTGTTTGCATTCTTCACCCTCCGTCTGCATCCACACAGTGGCAGCCTCTGCCCTTGCTGCCCAGGTGGAGTCTCTCACTTTGTCTCCGTGGGAGCTGAACCAAAGACCTTTATCCCAGAGGCAATCCCCACTCCCGCCACCGGGCTAATACTCATTCACTAACAAGTGCCTTTTCTTCTTCATTTTCTTTATTGCAAATCTGTGGTAAAAAGAACTTACCGTGAAACAATGCCTGGGAAGTACCTTGAAGTCTCCTGATGAAAGGTGCTATGGAGGTGCTACATATTATTATTTCTGCAAACAAGGGAAATAATAGCTTGTTGCTTCATCTAATTCCCCTGAGTGGGCTCAGGCTCTGTAATTACCTGGGTTATAGGGCCCTTGCTCACAAGGCTGCACCCGAAGACACAGGCAGCCAGATGGCCCCGACGGGGTTTCACAACGTGTTCCCCGAGTGTGCATTCAGGCATATCTGCTGTGAGGCTGACTTTGGGATGAGAGGGTTAAGCCAGGTTTTTAATATGTGGAAATCAACTTTAATAGGAGAATCTACAAACCCATGAGGCAAGTTCGTGCCAGTTCCGCCCTGTGGTCCGAGCACTCATGTGGAGGGAACAGATGTCTCTCTTTCCCAAGCGGGGATGAGGCACTGGAAAGAGGATGGGGGTGGAGGCTAAGGAGTTCTCACCGCCTGCAGGTGGGCGGCAGCCTCTGCATTAGCTTTCTGCCTTTTCCTTGGCAAGTCTGCTTCTCTCTGATCATTTTCAAAGTGAGAGGGCTGACCAAGTCCACTGCTTCCAGAACGCTCCCTTCAGGCTCGGGTTCTTATGGAGACCCTTTGTGACACTCCATGGGGCAGCAGGAAGCCTACGGGGGTGGGGGTACCCTGGTCTTGGGCATCCGGCCCTGCTTCAATCAGATCCACTCTACTATTTTATCTATTTAGGGTTCCCCATGAGATTGCATCTGGGGAGGAGGAAGGTTTCTTCCACGTGAAAATGAGCAGGTTAAAATAGCACTAAGACTTTTCCACTCTCAGTGAGTGCCGTCCCCATTCTAAGCATCTCCCATTCAGAGGCTTACTCCAAAGCCCAGATTTTCACTCCCCATGTTTTCTCTCCTATTTACTTAATCATAGGTAAAAATAATCAGAATGTGCTTACGGGAATAAAATAAAGGTATGTTTTGTTTTTTAAAAAATCTAGTTACCTGGTAGAAACCGGATTCCACCTTTCGGTGTGGGTATTGCGAGTAGCATGTGTTGGATTTTCCCCATTGCTGTTGTTGGGGTGCTTGCCTTAGTCTTTCCACAGTTCCACGGGCCAATTGTGCCAGCCCAGCGGGGATGTTGACACCTCACCCAGCCTCAAGCCAGAAATCACCGGCCTCCCAGAGCTTCCAGCCCTGTTCTTGAAGCATTTCCCTGAGTCTGCTTTGCAGCCAGTTTCAGTTTTAAAGCGCTCCGCACACAGCGCCCTGGTCGCGAGCCTCCCTCCCTGAACAGTCCTACCCATGGCCTGCAGAGAGCCTGCCCAGCCGACAGGTTACCCATGGCAGTCCCCTCTCCCTGCTGCTTAACCGCCAGACGCGGCACCTCTCAGAACCCAGCCTAAGTGCTTCCTTCTAAGCCTCAAAGAGTCCCAGCCGCCGGCCTCTTTCTTCCCTCCCCCAGCCTGCTGCTGTGTGCATCCCTCAGCAGTTTTGGAAGTGCTGATCCAGCCCCCTCATTTCCTCCCCGAGTGTCCCTATGCGTCAGCAGGGCTTTGGTGAGGCTGGTCCCCAGGTACCCTGAAAAAGGACAGACCAGGGCTGAAGCTGGGCGCTGTCCCTGCGGACTCCATGCCAGGGTTTACCAAGGACTCTCCCTGGGCTACGGCTGCCCGGACCCCAGAGAGTGCCGGTTCTGTGGTCTCCCACCTAGGAGTTGGCTGGCTATGAAACTATTACCCCAACCTTGTCCACTGAGGTCCCCTGCGGCTCTCTTAGCTGCCCTCACTGCCACAGGCCACACTGAGACGCTGGGTGCCCGGGCAGGCGGGGTAGATGGCACAGCCACCTCTGCAGAGCTGCAAATCCCCGCAGAGGGACAGGGATGGCCTCCCGGCTGCTGCTGCTTCTGGGAGAGAGAAGACTTCCTGAGATGCTCTCTCCTTCTGGCCTTCCTTCCAGGCCTAAAACTCTGCTGCGGCCCCATCCTCATCCCCCTGTCCTCTGCTGGGCCACATTTGAATAGGCCCGTGGAGAGTGATGTCTTGTCGCTCTCTCTCACTGTCTCTCAAGGTGCCTTCTTACATCTCATTTGCGCTAAGACCACTGAATTCACGGGCGGCTCCCTTGCTAAGGCCTTTGGTTCAGATGTTTCAGAGCCACAGTCTGACACCAAGTCTGTGGTACCTCCTTGCCTTCCTTTCCTTTCCCCAGCTCCAGGCCTCTCCTATGAGGTTTCTCACTGTGCCCGGGTCTGAGGGCAGAGCTTTCCTCTCTCTGATCCCTTCCCTTTAACTGGGCCCAGCATGGCTCACGGCAGCCAGAGTCTGAGCAGCATCTGGCTCGGGCTGGTCTGTAGAGATCTGGAATCCAAACAGTCTTTAAAGAGTTATGACTCCAGGAACTGTGGATGGCAACGTTTTCTGTTATTAACAGTTCCAACTTTCCCATCTGGCTGTTTTCAGAATGAAAGCTGGAGATTACTGTCAGCATTAATTACAATCAGGTGTACTTTTCTTCTACTCCATTTTGCCCCGATGGTTTCTCACACAGCAAGAAATCCCGAAAATGCATGTCCTTTGAAATGTGGCACATAAATCCTCGCTGCTGGTGAGAGCCGCTGTCAGCCCGCTGGATCTAGGTGAACCTCACGGAGTTCACGGGAGCTTCCTCAGGTTTAGAGTTGCCCCTTGGATCCTTCAGGACAGGAAATGTCAAGAGAATCAGCTTCCTTGCAAGATTTCTGGCACTTCCTGCTTCTAGTTGAACCAGAGCTACCTCAAGAAAAGTTCTGTGGAATGTCTGTTTCCAGGCCGCGGCTGAATCACAGAGGACAGAGCTTCAAAGAAAGAAAACCGAGTGGGTTGAGCCTCAATCCACCGGGTGCCTACCCCCACCCAAATCTCCTTCCCACGCTGCGTCCTCTGCCCCGACCCCTGGCCCTGTGTATAGCCAACATTTGAAAAACCTGATCTCGTTTTGAAATATTTTGTTTCCCTCCATCTTTGTCCCCATATGCACGTTTACATGCATACTACTTGTTTTATGTTTTCTGGGAGCTTCTTTTCATTACTCTCCTTAATATTTTTTTCCACAAATATTAATTCTCAGGATTAATTAAACATCAGTACCATTCTCCTTTTGTAAAGATGTTCAAATGTAATTCAGATAGGCTATTCTAGTATTTTAGTTTTTCTTTCGCAACAGCTATGCTATTGAAGCCACAGGTCTACCGTTGCTAATTGGACGACCCCGGGTAAGTTGCTTACACCTGCTGAGCTTCTGTTTCCTTGTCTGCGAAATGGGGCTGTTATGTCTTCACAAGTTTGCTAAGGGGATCAGGGAAGACAATGACAACTCAGCACTGGCAAGTGGCAGGTATTAGCTGCTCACCTGGTTAACACTCCAGGATTTGAGGCATTGGAGGAAGGAACAAGGGGCAGAGTCTTGAACATCCGTGAGAGGGCAGATCTCTTGGAGGGTCGAGGAAGGGGTTGTTGATATAAGATTACAAGTGTGTAAGTGTTATAAAAGCACTGCTGTTTTTTAAAACCACCCATTTTTCCATGATACAGCCCCATCCTCATGGGTTCCATTTGTCACATGTGGCTCATTCCGTTTTCTAAAGGCATGAACCACTTCACCTAGTCGGCCTGTGGTTTGGTTTTATCCCTGAGCAGTTGCAATGTAAAGTTCCCGTGTTTGAAGATAAAAACCATTGACCTAGAACTTTTCTCCCCTCCCTACCTTCCCCTGACACATCACCCACAAGATAATAAATTTGGAGAAAAAGGGGAGGAGAAAATGGGCAACTTTGGAAGAGCTGAGCCGAGCATGACTTCTTTCCTTAATAAAAACTGAATGGAGGAATTTACCACAACCACATTGGTTGTGCTGCTAATTCAGCCCTGGCCATCACTTGCCCTAGTGCACTGCTCCCAAGCCACTTGCCTCTTGGAGCTGCGTAGCAGTGCGGGTTCTGCCTCATTCCACTAGTCCCTGGCTTCCTCCCCTCCGCTGCCTAGAGACCTTTTGCGCTGGGTATTTACCGCAACTCCCCTTGGAGTTCCTGTAGCCATCTTTCAGATTAATTCTCCAGCCGCATTTCATAATCTCAGTAGAATAAATGAAGTTTTTGACAGTTAATTTATTTCCTTGATATATTTCAGATGTCTCTTCAGACAAAGCTCTGGGTTAGTCCTGTTGGTTGTCTTGAATCGGATATTAGGTGAGAACACTTCCTGGACACCCATTATTGAGATGTGCATTAATTGTATTTGCACACCGTCAGAGAGCTCAATGACTTTTCGAGCTCCTAATTTTTCTACTTCATTAAACTCAATGGTGTGCTGAGATTTATAAATGAGACAGTTATGAATGCGGTCACAACCACGTGGGTCTGCTTAAAATCAGTATGCTCATCCCCGCACTCATGAATGTACGACATCCATCCCTTACAAGTAATAAAGGGTACTATGTTATGTAGACAAATGCTTTAGTCAAACACTGTGTTTTCCAGATTTTAAATGTTTTCGTTCAAGTGCTTTTTATTGTGAAAGACAGCAAGTCCTATTTCTTTCCATGCATTCTAAACTTCTCCACTTCGAGGAAAAGCAGGGCAAATTATAGATACTCTGAGGTCAGCAGGGCCCCCAGGGAAAGATTGTGGGTTGGATGAACACAAAATTCTGGGTGTGGCTGGCTGCTATCATTTCCTGCTTTCTAAACCCGGGCCATAGGTAGCTCCTGCACAGGGACAGCCACAGTCATCACCGGGAATCTGCTGCTATTGGTGAACCCTGGACTGCCCCAAGTGTATGGCCACCCTCACTTCAGGCTGATGTCCCTGCACAGTAATTAGGGTGTAATGTGTGGAGGTAGCAAATGCATATTTCAGTCTTGACCCTACCACTTACTAACTCCAGGATCTCTAACCTCCCGGAGCCTCCATGTCTTTGTATGTTCCATGGGCTTATAGCTATTTCAAGGATTCAAGAAGGCAATGAATATAAAACGTTAGGACAGTTTTGATACCTGGCACATAGAACATGCCCTGTAAATGACAGCTTTATTATCATAGGCTCAAACAGAGAAAGAGACGTGATCCACATGACCCACTGACTCCTCACTTGCCAGGGCTTAGCTCTGTCCATTTCCAGCATCCAGACTGTATAGTATTCGTTTTCTTTGCTGTCTAACAAATGACCAAAAACTAAGTCACTTAGAACAACATATATTTATTCTCTCACAGTTTATGTGGGTCAGGAGTCTGGACACAGCTTAACTGGATCCTCCATTTAGGATCTCGCAAGGATGTGATCAAGGTAGTGGCCAGGTTGTGTTCTCATTTGGAGTCTGACCTGGAAATGAATTCACTTCCAAGTTCACTCAGGTGCTGGAGATGTTAACTCCTTTCAGCTGTAAGACTGAAGGCTCTGACTTCTTACTGTGCGTCAGCAAGCAGAAACCACTAAAAATTCCCAGAAGGCATCCACATTTCCTTGTGGTGGGGCCTTCTTCCCAGGTCTCTTATAGCAACTTGCTTCTTCAAGACAGCAACAGAGAAAAAAAGCAAATCTGCCAGCAACACAGAGTCTCACATAACACAATCTCAGAAGTGACTTCCCGTCCCTTTTTCCATATTCAGTTGGTTAGAATAGAGACACAGGCCCCACCCACGCTCAGTGAGAAGGGATTATACACAAGGACACCAGGAGGAGGAGATAATGGGGGTGACCCTAAGGCTACATGCCACAACCAGAAAAGGCTTCAGAGGGCGAGAGGTACAAGTGGAGTCTTCATCCACAGCTTCCAGCATATAATCCCCTGGCCAGTAGCATCCGTGTCACTCGATGTTTTTTATTAGAAATGCAGTCTCAGGTCCCGTGCCAGCCCTACTGCATTAGTATTCTATTGCTGCTGTAACAAAGAACTAAAAACTTAATGGATTAAAAAAACACAAATTTATTATCTTATGACATTGGAGGTCCAAAGTCTGAAATAGGTCTCACTCGAGTAAAGTCGTAGTGTCAGCAGGGCTGCATTCCTTTTGGAGGCTCTAGGGCAGAATTCATTTCCTTGCCCTTTTGAGCTTCTAGAGGCCTCCCTCCATCGCTGGCTCATGGCCATGTCATTCCATCTTCAAAGCCAGCAACTGTGGGTTGAGCTTTTCTCACACTGTATCACTCTGACCTCCTCTTCTGCCTCCCTCTTCTACATTTACGTATCCTCATGATTACATCAGGCGATAATCCAGAATAATCTTCTTATTTTAAAGTCAGCTCATTAGCAACCAACTTATCTGCCAACTTAATTCCCCCTTGCCATATAAGGGAACATAGCCACAGGTTACAGGGATTAGGACGTGGACATTTTGGGGGGCCATTATTCTGCCTACCTACAGATACCAAGTCAGAATAAACGGTCCAGATACCTCTGGTCTAACAAGTCTCCCAGCTGGTTATGATGTGCACTCAAGTTTGAGAGCATCGGTCTACATCAATATGATTCAAAACAATTAAGTTATAAAATAGTGTCATCACTTGGTCACTGGCCAGAGTTAGGAAGGAAGAGATTATTGTGATGCTTAAATTGTGTTAAACAAAATATTACAGTGTTCATCAGGTATAAGTGACAAAGATTCTTTTTTTGCTTAGAGTTTCTGAAACCTGTACTCTCTCCACCAAAAACTTAGGTGCAATACGCCCCCTCCCTTTGTGTCAGTGCAGTGGCAAGAGAGCTCCATAGGAGATGGAGTTGGGAAATCGGCCATAGCCACTGATGTTTTGCAGAGATGGTGTACAGGAGGAAGGTACATCTTATCTTGCCATCAGTGACAAGGTAAACCATGAGTCACTTCAGATAGAACACCTCTGAATCCTTTGTAGTTAGCAATAAAAGACCACAGGCACACAAGGAAGAGATCATTCCAAGAATCTAAATCTGAACAGTGCAGCATAAAAACAGGATCCAAAGCCAAAGGATGCTGCATTGGAGAGCATCATTCACCTTAGTGACAACCCAGCCAAGTTGTTACCAAGTACATTCTAATAATGTGATTTGAAGTCTGTCATATTGGAGGCTACATATGGTTTGTTGCATATTGTAAGAGCAAAACAGTTAGAAAAATAATGAATGCGCTTTTCTTTTTTCCTTTCTAAGATCATGACTTT
The DNA here is from genome assembly GCA_963575035.1 of Avahi laniger. NCBI lineage: Eukaryota > Metazoa > Chordata > Mammalia > Primates > Indriidae > Avahi > Avahi laniger. The sequence goes on from CAUYSK010075172.1 coordinate 21,110, forward strand.
CTTACTCATTGGCCAAAGGTAGCCACTTGCTTGTGAGGGATAAGGAAGGATGTAGAGAGATTAGGATATGTTACAGAATTAATTTTAAATTTGAGCTCTGGCCCTCAAAATATAAAGATTATTCAAGAGAATTTTTCCTCCTCTTTTAACACATTAAGGATTAACCATAAATTTCTCTTTATAGGGAAAAAATTACTTATCTTCCATTAAAACCTAGCCATGAAGGGTTAAGAAAGAAGGAGGGGATGACCTCAGTCAGTAGTTCTCAAACACTGGCTGCACCAGAATCAGCTGGATACTTTGATACGACACGGATTCCTAGGCCCTACCCCAGAGAGTCCGGTTTAGGAGAAGAAAACCTGCCTCTCTCTGTCCCAGAGTGTTCAAGAAACAAGAAGAGGAGAGGTGGAAAATGACAGAGCAGCAATATATGTCCCAATCTTCCTATTTCTCAAGCTCAACCCAGAGAAGCTAAAATGAATTGAACAAATTAGGATAATTCAGAGGACAGAGGGAGGAATCGGGTCCCCAGGTTCCGCACCCGTGATTCTTAAAGATCAGTACTCACAGCCCATGCTGACATGGTGCATTCTAGCCTAGATAAGAGAGCAGAACAGCGGGAGGACACAGACAAAAGCTTTAATTGGCACCTCGAACTCTCTCTAGCACCTGAAACAGGATTGCAGTGGGTCCTCAGAGCATGGTGGGCTCAGGTGACCCACTCTGGTAGACTGTTGGACATAGGGCTAGATGAGAGTGTGGCAGAGACTCAGTGTCCCACAGCCACCGGAAGCAGAGAGGACATCCTGTCAGCCAGTGGCAGATGGCTGAAGACCCCCACAGAGCATCAGCTGAGCCAAGACAGCAGACCACAGGTCCACCACTTATAGATTTCAGGCTTGGGTGGCAACTAGGCGAGGGCCACCCATGTACAAAGGATATTGAACAACTAATGGAGGGTCCTCCAAAGACCTAAGGCCGCATGGGTCACACAAGCCAGACCACCTCCCTCAAACACACAGATACCCCTCAGAAAGCAGCCAGAGAAGGAAGGAGACAGAATACTGAGAATCAAGTGCAGCTGATCATTACCAAAAGGACAACTCAAATCACCAACTCATGCTAAGACGAGGTAGTCTAAAAGCTAATTTATTGACAGTGATCAAGACTTTATTGTATATACAAGTGACGATAAAATGGATGGTCCAACTTGTGTGAACGTCCATAGGGCACTGGCTGCCTGTGGTGCTGTGCTGAGGACTCGGAAGTTTCCAGAGGGGTTGGTCACTTTCATCGACCACCTGAACAGGAAAAGCAGGTGACAGCCCCTGTGCCACGTGGTTGCCCTCACTGGGATATGCGATGTTCCAGCTTTAGTGAATGAATAAGCACGAATTCACAAAGATAAACAAGGAAACATCCTTTCTCCTTTCTTTGGCCCTAGAAATGTGCCTGTTAGCAACAGAGATAAAGTTGGATACTTTAATTTGGCTCCTTATCAATTAGGCCACATAATTGTCATTGTCTTATGGACACTGTGGCTAAAGTACTGCACTCCATCTTTCTTTCTCTGCTACAACATACGTGGACATCAGAGAAAGGAAGAGTTAGCAAATTTTCAACAAATGTGTGCTGAGGACCTTCATATGCAAGACTCCATGCTGGATTCTACAGGTACGGCATTCCTGGGGAAAATTCTGTGTTATTCTGAACTGCAAGCCTTTGAAATGTGCGCAGTTTATGTGTTTGCTAGACAGGTTAAATAACAAGAGTCATGGCAAAAATCCCTTCTGTTCCACATGTGATGGGAATCCAAAGTCCCTGTAAGACCTGCCTCCCCCTTGAGAACAGAGAGCAATTATACCACAGGAGTTTCGGCAGCACTCGGTCTCCTCATCAAATACGTTACGAAGTTCCAGCAAAGAGGCAGGGAGACATGTGTTTGGGAATAACAGCTTTTTTTAAAGTCCACCTATTTAACCTATTGAATCATCCCAATTATTAATTACACCCCTGAGCACTGATGAGGGGTAGAGTGGACAGACAAAGCTTTTTCCTGCTGGTCACACCTAGTGCGAACCTTGCACAATTATCTGGCCAGTGGTAATAACTGAGTGAAAATTTATTTCTTCCAGTGTATTTCTTCCAGTTGTTGGATTTTTTTCCCATAGTCCGTGGATTTCAGATCTAAAAAAAAAAAAAATTGCCTGAAAGTATGTTTTTATGAAAGAAACAGTGTTTGCTCAAATGTGCATGATATAACTGAACAGCTAAATTCTTGATATTTAGAATCACAAATAAATTGCTTCATGTCTGACCTATTTATAAAAGCATTCTGGGCTGTTTTTTCTCTTTCAGATCCATATGAAATCTATTGTTAAATCATGTTGCAATGAATTTCAGAGAACATTTACAAGTAACTTCTGTTAATGCCAGGGTTTAATTAAAAATATATGTAACACATATATATTAAAAATTTTGGTTACAGAAAAGTCAGATAGAAAAATTGTGGCAATGAAACTTTAGTTGTCTTGCATATTTTGAAGAGCTTGTTTTTTCTGAATACGTATCCCGCTTTAATTTGGCTTCGTGTAATAATTTACCCATTCTAGGGGATTCAATAAATGCTACATGATTATGATTTTCATATTAGCGTACATGCGCCAGAATCTAATGAATGTATGGTATTCCACCAATTAATCAAAATGCTTGAGAGTAGGATATCCCTTCCAGTTGATTGAATTTACTGGTAAATTTAGGCTTTAATGGAAAAATCCTTTTATTTTACCCTTGTTAAGAATCCTTCTAAGATCATTGGTCCACATCACAGTTTACCAAGGATTAACACTTGACATTCACAAAAAATCAATCCTTTCTAAAGTGCCTTGTTTTTATTGGTTAAACACCAGTTCTCCTTACAGAGTATTGGAAATGTGGTGATAGCTGTGGTCCGAGTCTGTCGTGTATAATCGCTTCTTTCTCCCTTAGCAATGAAGTAAAGCAAAATATCTCAGTTAATTGGAAATCTTCATTAATAGGGTTTCTCTTTAATGTCCCTTGCAAAGGTAGTTTTTGCAAGTTCAAATGTGCAAAGTAGGGATTTTTCTTTTCCCAACAAAAAGGAAATTCCCAGGTGAAAGCATCATGCCTTATGAACTTTCAATCAGACATTTCTGTCAGAGAGAACCTCATTCTTGAAAGCTTTATGGCCACAGCTAGAATTACAGCCAGTGAAAACGTAAGCCTCAGCCTAGGACAGGTGTTTCCCTTCTTTTCAGATGCTTATCTCAACATGGAGCAAAGTTGAGTCTATAAAACAGGGGTGGGAATTTCACAGGGGCACATTTGGGCTGGAACATAAAATGCCCTGTGCCCACACTGCCTGTGCATGAGCTCTCTGAAGAATCTTCTAGAAATGTGACCAAGGATCTCAATCTCTTGGGGCGGGCGGGGAGGGGGGTGCGCTTTTAATGTATCGTAATGGACTAAAATTCGCAAAGATTAAGTGAACGCCTATTTTACACTTTTAACTCTACTATCAGAGGCTGAAGGGATTTGAAAGTGGTTACAAAAGTTAGTCCTTGTCCTCAGAAATATTAGTTTTTCAGGTTAATAAAAATGGGCCAATGCAACATCTATAAGGAGCATTTAACTGCTGGAACTTTGTCTCTAGAGGAGGTGCTCACGGATTTATCAACACTGAGGTCGAGAGGTCTGTTCATGATCTCTGTAGCTAATGAAGAAAAGCCATGTTTTCAAATACACATTGGATCACACCACTCTCCTACCTAAAACCTTCTAGAGCAGCTTCCTCCATTTCAGATAAATTTCGAGTTCTATGAGGTTCTGTGTGTCTGTCCATCCATGGACCACCAGTAAGAACTCCTCCTGGGGCACCAGCCCCCTTGTTCCCTAGCTCCAGTCACACTGGCTTTCAAAAATATTCCCCTGAAAGTATCAGATCCCCCTTCCCCTTTGGAACCTTCTCAAAAGCTGTATTCTTCACCTGTGGTGTCCTCACCCTATTTGCCTTGCCAACTTTTCCATCATAGGTCACATAAAATGTCACCTCCCCACAACCCCTCCTTGACTTCCCCCTTCACTCATCAATCATATGGCCAATGTTATGCTTGGAGCTCTGGTGCTCAAGTCTTGGTTTCAAATCCTGGCTCCACCAATTACTGGTCAGATGATTCTGTTGACCTAAGTTTTTTCATATGCAAAACAAGATAATAATAACTGCCTTTTGTGTCTGTTGTGAGATTTAGAAGAGTTATTATAAGTAAAGAAATTACAACAGTGGCTACCACAAAATGTTGTCTATGTGTTAGCTACTCTTGGGGAACAAGGTTGGAGTGTACTGGACCAGGTCGCTGTGTTGGAAGGAAAGAGGGACCAAGAGGCAACAGACCTGTGCCTCAGTTTCTGTTTGTTCCTGTGCTGAGACTGAGGCTACATTTCCTCATTTGCAAACTGGAGAGCATAGTATCCTCCATCCATAATTTAGAGGGTCATCAATGAGATTATGTAAACTACAAAACACAACTCTATTATAAACCAGTATTATTTTTCAGTGAAAGACTCTTTATTTCACTTGGCTTGTATTTAAAGCTCAGGGGGTTCTGACATCATCCATTCTTTCTAAGTGCTCATTCTACTTTATTTAATGATTTTATACTTCATGTTTTGTACTGGGGCACTTTCCATCTTTGTCCAGTATTTGTTTTTCACTTTCTACATAATCTAAATAAGAATTTGTATCCTAACTGTAATATTAGACATTACAATATATCGATCTTGAAACAGGAAACCTGAGCTTGATTTTCAATAAAATATCTGTATTTCCTCAGCATCTTTTTATACAGGCCCAGTATTATCATTATGATTACTAATAGCAGTCATGTTTACTAAAATTGTGAAAAATGGACATACTTTCAAACCCTTGGGCGGAATTTTCAAGGGAGATAGGTCACTATTACCCACTGCTCAAGTAAATTAAAATTTGAAAGTCTGTATTATCTCACATGGGTCACAGGGAAATGTATAATTTCCCAGGAGTATAAGGAAGGATGGGGGATTGGACTAAAGTGCCTTGTTTTGTAGATGTATTTTCTCATTGGAGTCTATACTGTGCACCCCCACTCAACCAGTCATGCTATGTCCTCTTTTGCAGATTTTTGGGTTTTATTTTTTTTCATTTCACACATATGACTATAATACAAGAAATTTGAAACATAACACTTCTGACCTGCATCACTTATTACAAAGACTAGTTCATAAATGGACATTTGATAAGTTAATGTTATAGTAGTAAAACTTTCTGCCCTTTGGCTTTGGTATACAGGCTATTTTAGGTACTGAGAAACATCACACTCTTACGCACCATTTCTTACCTTGCCTTCTATATGAAAAGTACTGGGTGAGTTTGTAAGGAGTCTCACCTGTAAAGCAGTTATATGTGCCCAAAAAAGCAGAAATCTGTTGTCATATTATTGTTGGCATCCTTGTCATTATTTATAATAATTATCTCAGGGAAGAACTTGTCATTTCTGGATGGTCTATAATCCCAAAATAATAATCATAGCAACCGCCATAATAATGAGCAACATAATAACCATTCATCAAGGCAGTGATTCATAATCTTAACCATTATCATATTATATTTAATTATGATGACAGTGGTGAAAAGTACTGTTTCCAGCTATTGAGAATGCAAGGAATTTCAGAACTCAAGGGAGGAAAGTAGAAACAAACAAAAAAAGTTTTGCAAAGTTTTTTTCTTAAAAATCTCCAGAAGAAGCTGTTGAAAAATGAATCTAACAATTCAAACTTTATCTTGCTTTAACTCACATTCATTTGCCTGATGTCTGATAGAGAGACGTGAAGTTTTCAAGTTGCTATGAGCCTCCTATTTGTGTGACTTTTTCCTCCCAAATTTCCACCAAAACATTTTTTGCTCACTTCCCAACTGAAAACAATGAGAAACGATCCTGAGAGGAGGATGCGCTTGACGTAAAGTCGCAGCAGGTGTTTTTGGTAAAGGTGGAGGATTTTGATTGATCTGGTCACTCCAGGGAGAATCACACAAGGACCAGGGAAGATGGGCGTGTGACTCTGCCAGTGAGCTGCGTGACCTTAATGCTCTTGTCTGTGAAGAAAAGAAAGGAGAATGTTTTTCACTCTTGGATGAGGAGAGTCCTTTTATGCATGACATGAAAACCACAATTACTCAATTACTATTGCATTATTAAAAATACATGTGTGACCATCATATGTATGTAATACATTGTTTTATTTACAACCAGTGTGTATTACTTATTTAGTAATGATAAATAGTTTGGAAATTACAGAATCCAAGTGATGCATATAGCACCCCTGCTCCCAGCCCAGCCCCTGGTACCCACTCCCTCATCCGAGTGGAAGTGGGAGAAGCCAGGGTTTCCTCTATGCCAGGCCATCCGACAGGCAGTGGGAGTGCATCAGTGAACAAAGACAAGATCGCTGCCTCCACAAACTAACAGAGTAGTGAGACAACAGATAATTAAACATGAAATCACAAGTCACTGGAAATGTGCCTCAATGTGAGAATCCTGGAAGCACTCATCAGTCTGGGAGACCAGAGAAGCCACCAAAGTTGAGACCTGGAAGAAGGACAGGAATTACTCAAGCACAGGGAAACCAATTATGGAGCAGAGATTTCAAGGGAAGGAGGAAGAGCATTTGGAGGGTGCTCAGGAATCCCATAAAGCTGTAGTCTTCAACCCACGGGCTGTGGACCATACTGGTCCATGGCCCGTTAGAAACCAGGGCCACACAGCGGGAGGTGAGTGACGGGGGAGCAAGTGCAGCTTCATCTGTATTTACAGCCGCTCCCCATCACTCGCCATCCCCGCTCCCCCACCCAGTCCTTGGAAAAATTGTCTTCCATGAAACCGGTCCCTGGTGCCAAAAAGGTTGGGGACTGCCGAGTAAAGGACCTTGCCAACCATGCAAAGGAGTTTTAATTTTGTTCTCTGTGCAATAGAAAATCCAAGAAGGGTTTATATAGGAGGTGATATTATCAGATTTGTTTCCTGAAGGATGCACAACTCTGACCATAGCAGAGAATGGGGCAGAGGCTTGTTTCTGGCAGTATGTCTTACTAGAGACTTTGGGGATCAAATAACTAGATCTTGGATTAAAAATAGGTTTTTCATGTGTCTTGTTTTGTTTTAATTACTAGGCTTTCAGAAAGTATGGCAAAGGAGAAACAAAACTGACAATATTTTATTTAGATCAGTGCCTCTCAAAATATGGTTCATGGCCCCTAGGATTCCCCCCAAATTTTGAAGGGGGTCTAAGGGTTCAAAACTATTTTCATGATCAGTAGTCATTGTTCTTCTTGTGGTATGAACATGAGCTCTGATCGTGCAGGGGAAGTGGTGGGTGAGAGCACATCAAGGCCATGGTACAAATCAGGAGTTAGTCACCTCTGTACACTCGCAAAAAAAAACAAAAAGAAAAAGATTTGCATAAGAATGTTCTTGATGAGGCAGTAGAAAAGATTAATTTCATCAATCTCCACCCTGGAGAATCAGTCTTTTCAATGTGTCTCTGTGATGACGCAGGAGGTACACAGAAAGCCCTGGTGCTGCACACAGGGGTAGGGACATTTTCTCGAGGAAAACCTTGTGAAATTCTTTCAGTTGTGAGTGAGCTGAACTAACCACTTTTTTCAGGAAGCATCATTTTTACTTGAAAGAACAACTGAAAAACTGTAATTATCCAAACTTGGGTATTTGTCAGACATTTTCTTGAAAACAAACAAAGTGAGCTTGTCACTTCAAGAAAAACAACTGACAGTATTTGTTGCCAATGATTAAGTTAACATTTTCAAACAAAAATTATAAGTTTGGAAAACTTATACCCACCACAGTGAGCTTGGCAGTTTCCCAGCAATTACAGACTTTTCTGATTCAAGCAGTGGATTTTTAACAAGTGTGTTTTTTGATACTATATAATAAGATGTGTCAATATTTGAAAGATTTGCATAGGTGAGTGGACCAATATTGTCTAGGGTGACCAATACATGATCTGTAAAATCACACATGCACAAAAGATCCATCCAAATTGTAAGATAGACTAGATGAATTTTTTTTTTCTTTTTTTTCTTCTTTTAATTGCTATAAAAGATAAGTGAATGTCTGAAGCAGGAGTCAGCAAACTATAGCCTGCAAGCCAAACCCAGCCCATGGTCTGTTTTAATATGATCTATGAGCAAAGAATGTTTATATATTTTACATACATATATAAACTTTAAAAGATTGCTTATAAAAAGAATATACAACAGAGACTGTCTATGGCCTAAAGCCTAAAATATTTACTTTCTGGCCCTTTACAGAAAAAATTTGTTGACCCTAA